>CAKAOH010036727.1:2107-49512 GCA_916701665.1 Sebastiscus tertius | reverse complement strand
AAAAAAAATAAAATAAAAAAAATCCTCAACTGGCCGGGCATGGACCATGATGCCTCAACACCAACTGGGCTCCTCCTCCATCTCCTCTCTCCTCCCTCCAATGATTTCCTATGGATAGAAAAGTGCATAAGTCCTGAGCTATCAAACCAGGCTCACGAATTTACGAGTTACGAGTTACGAAAGACAGGCTGTCAAAGTTAAAAGCCACTTTTTGCTCAGTCCTTCTCTCATCTTATGTCTCTCTGTGCTGACAAATAACAGTCAAACTCTCCCTCGCTATAAATCATGTTAGAAAAGCCTCTTTCTCTCTCTTTCTTTGGCACCGTCTGCCGAACATGGGGGCGATAGGCGAGGCAACTGAAGCTGGGACTTCAGAGCCTAACATTCGAGGAAAACTCTGCTGAAGGAAATTGCCTCGGAGAGACCTGATATTTTCTTATATGGCGGCGGCTATGTTTGCCCAGCACCTTGCAGAGAGAGGAACACTGTTTTCTTAATGATGAGCAATGGGTGAAAATGTCAGCGGCATCGGGATCGCCAGGAGGCCCCTCCGCTTTTCTCCAGAGGGAGTAGTAGAAGAAGAAAGAGAAAGTGAGAAATTTGTATTTATTCGAGGCTGAGTAAGAGGGAGAAAAGAAAGGAGAAGAAAAGGAGAAGAGAAACTTTAATGGCCAGAGGAGAAAAAAAAGGAAATAGAGAGAGAGTGAGGATTACAAATGAGAGACCAAGAGCAGATGAAAAATGAGATGAGAGATGAATCCATCCATCCAATTCTTAATTTGGTCTAAGTTGCATGTGGGAGCTGACTAAGCAGAGACGCCCAAATTTCTATTTCCCACAGTATGTCTTCCCAACTCAGTCGCTCAGCAGTTCTTGAAATAGTCACAAAATTGAATGTATTGATTTGTGTACATAGACACAAATTTCACATTTTTTCCGTGATGGTCAGTACAAAATCAATCAGTATTTAATCCATGTAATCATGAACCGGGAAGTATAGAGAGTGGCAAATGCAGCGTAGGGAGGAGGTCAGGTTGAATGGGTGGGTCATTAAACACAGGACTTTCGCCCAGGAGACCGGTGTCCGTGTCCTGTGTGAAACCATAAGTCAAAGTTGGTTTATTTGTCATGAAACCGCCGTACTTAAATTACACTTCCGGTATTATTGTAACCCAAAACATGATCTTTTTTAAACCTAAGTAGTTTTATTTTGAAAAGACTGGAGCGGATATTGACACATGCGATACGACGCTGGACATTCGTAGGAAAACGCATGGAAAATACGTTGTTGAAAGTCATGCTGTCTTTCCAATGGTGCCTGTGATGTCATAGGTATACACTTAAAGTAGCAGTGGGCAGAAATGTAAATATGATTTTAAAAAAAGTTATTTTTATAAAACGGTCACTATATCCTGACAGGAGTGCATGAGACAGGTAATCTGAAAAAAAGTATGTGCTTCTGTGTCCTGCGGTGCTCCTAATGGCATCTGCAAGATTTCACAGACCGGAGGAAAACAACCAATCAGAGCCGAGCTGGAGCCTTGCCGTCTATCAGCTGTCAATCACTTGCAAACTCCGATCAAACAGTCAATGTTTTCAGAAACATGTTTTAGTGTACTGTTTAGCTGTAAAATAAGAAAGTTTGTGCAGCCATGTTGAGATCAGTTGAGGAAATACCAAGCACCGCCCACCAGCCGGAGCAAACTTTCTTGAATGACATTCTGCTGTCAAGCCAAATTCCTAAATATTTGTAAGACTCAGCAAGAGTAATGTGAGTGCCATTTAAAGTTTTAATGGCAGGAAAGTCCGAGTCACTGGTGGAGGTGGAGAATACCATGTACTTTAGTGCTCTAAGTGAGAGTGACTACCAGCATGCACAATGCCAGGAACCTGAAATCAAAGCAGCTAAATGAAATTCAGCCATCATTAATTTCATTATTTACACTTGTGCTTTTCCTTCTGTGGCAAGTCAAAATGTCTTTCGTGAAAAAGGCTCATCGGAAACCATCAAAGGCAGACTGAAGACAAGACAGTGCCTAGGTTGGAGTGGAGCCTGGGGCATATAAAATGGTATCATCAGCAAAGAAATGGACATTGAAATATTGGTAAGAATTATGTTTTTATTTATGTATAATGTAAACAGCAATGGACCAAGTATAGACACCTGTGGCAACCCATTTCTGATGATAAAGTGGCTTGACTGAGTACCATCAGCAATAACAGTCTGAGTTCTCTCTGTAAGGTAAGAGTGTAACCAATTAATTGTGGCTTCATCCAGATCTATAGACTATAGTATGTGGAGTAGGATTTTATGATCAACGGTATCAAGAGCATTTGATACTGTCATGCCCTAGCCTTTCACCCTTCTAATCTTAATCTCAGGAGTTTAGATGTCCTGCCACGGGGACGGAGACAGACAGAAGGGAGGCCACAGCAGCCACCTGGCCCTGGTTTGCCCCGATGCACGAGGCCATTGGGGGAGGCCTTCTGTTGTGCCTCCTCTCCTAATGGACTCATGCAGTTGGGAAAACCAGGCACTTGTTGATGCTCTGGACTCTGAAGGCAGTGGCCTTCTGTGGTGGCCACCTGTCGACCATCATGTGACGAGGAGGAGGATGATCAGGAAGAGGCACCAGAGCTGGGGCAACTGAGATACAAGAGGATGGCGAGCCCTCTGCTTCGGCCTGTCCCCGCCCCCTCCAAAAGGAGCAGAAGCAGGCTGGTCCAGCTGCTGGAGGAGCAGGCCCAGAAAGAGGAGGATAATTTTCACAGACAAACTGAGCATTTTGTAGACCTCTTTGAAGAATTTGTTCATAAGACTGCAGTTGGAATAACCGTTAGTTTATTGTTTCAATAGCCTACAGTAGACCCCAAATACTTAAATTTATTACATTGTTTTATTTTTAACCGTGTGGCATTTCATTTATTTTGTGCAATCCTTTGTTGTGGTCAATGCAGTTCAGTGCTGAACAACTTAAATAATGTTTAAATCTCGATGTAGTCTCAATATTCGTCAAAAGGTATAAATTTCACGTTTGCAGTGTACAATACAAACAACTTTGACACTTTGTTTGGAGGAGCTTGGTATACTCACAACACATATAAACAGGAGATATAATTTAATATACAGCAACAAAATTAATCAAAAAAAACCTGGGTATTGTATGTTGAATATAATAATAATAATACAAAACCATAAATAGACTTGATAAACACACAAAGCAATAGGTCAAATCACGGACACACCTGCACTTGATGCAGGACCCTGCTCAACCTGCTGTTTGTAATGCGAACTGTTTTCAGTTGCTACTTGAAATGTTGCTGCTTTAAGGTATAATACTGTATGTAACCGTTGTCGGTTGCTGATTGTAAACTCACGGCATTAAAAGTTTGCCCCTTCTCCTCGGTTCAACGAGCGAACGAGGGAGAGAGAGCAGCGAGGGTAGTGAATGAAGAGAGGGAGCGGCGTTAGTG
Organism: Sebastiscus tertius; assembly: GCA_916701665.1. Taxonomy (NCBI): domain Eukaryota; kingdom Metazoa; phylum Chordata; class Actinopteri; order Perciformes; family Sebastidae; genus Sebastiscus; species Sebastiscus tertius. Next base: position 46,038 of record CAKAOH010036727.1, on the reverse strand, counting down.
AGAAGAAAGCAGTGAATCAGAGAAATAAAATGTTATATTCTGATTGTGTAGAAGCATCCCAAGTAAAACAAATTAAGAACAGAAAATACAGGCAGAGGGCTGGCTCTCTGTAGAAACAGACACCACCACACACTTCTAGCGGGGCAATAATGATGATCAAGAGGGATTATTTTTGTCTACATACAGTCTATACATTGTTTTTAGGACATTCTTGCATATTGTACCTTTAACTGAGCTACAGTACCGTGTCCAGACTTTAGCTTTGTCTGGCTCAGGAGCAGCAGTGACCTTCTAAACAACGTACATTTCAAAGCAAAGTTCAAGTCACACACAGTGGCATTTTCGAAAAACGTTTTCCTCCTAACTTGAGTTTGCAGCCTGTGTGTCATTCCTGCAGGCGACTGTGTTTTCATTGTGGCATTTTATTATGACAACAACACAATGTTATACAGCACAGCGGAAAAAAGGTTATTGACGGTGAAGGACAAAGTGGGCTTTGTTGGGCTCTGAGCACTGGAAAACACTCACATGGAACAACTTTTGGAAAACATTTTAAACATCATTCAGTATCTCCAAATACCAAAAACCCAGGTTGAAACAGCAGTGAGTGAGAGCAGGTGCAACATTGTGTTCACCCCACATATTTAATTTTGACGTTGAACTTTTCTCTGACCATGATGTTGGACGTCTGAATTCAACAATAGAACACTGTTAGAGAAGTAGGGGTAACAGAAAGGAAAGCCTGTCGACAGGAAGGGATAAAGCGGGCTTTGTTGGGGCAAAGCTCTAAGGAACAGCGACTGCAGGCTGCAAGGTTCAGATGAACAGATAAAAACACTTATCCTGCACTTTAGCAGTTACCCTCTGATGGAGTCTCCCCTTCATAACAACAGCCATTTCACTTTACTGTTTGAGGTGCAGGGTCGCTGCAGTTAAGGGTTCATCGCAGGTTCTCCAGAGGTCCAAATGTAGCCGATCAAATGGCTGAAGGCTTCTAGCCAGTGCCTGCATATGTGTGTGTGTGTGTGTTACCAATAATATTTTTTTTAAAAAGTAGGCGATATCCAAAAGAAAATATATGAGTTGTGTTTGGGGTCATAAAAATAATAGGGGTGGGGAAAGAAGTCTGACAGCGTACGTAAAGTCACGTAAAGTCTAATACATCAGTAATTGTCAGGCATTCTTTATTAATTTTTTTCCAGCAACCCAAAAATCAAAGAATTAAGGCATTTCCCTCACAAATTAATGGTATTTTCATTATAATGTATTTATTTATAATTTTTAATAATGTTTAAATTATAATATATATATATATATATCATTTCTAATGTTTAAAAAACTATTAACACAATATGCCACTATATATATCTATATATATATATAGATATATATATAGATATATATCATTTCTAATGTTTAATAAACTGTTGTCACAACAACCTCCCAAAAAAACAGGAAAGCCGTATTTACTTTACAAAATGAAATAGTCGTACCCTTGCAGAGGTGATTTGGGGACACTTTTGCTGCCAGTCTGTCCCTGTACTGCTGACCTTCATGTTCATTCCCTCGCACACTTGGTGGTGGTGGTGGTGGCATTGGATCCTCTTCCTCTGCCGGCTCCAGGATGTCCCCAGCAGTGATGCAGATGTTATGAAGCACTGTACACACTGCGACGACATTCGGAGCAAAGATGTGATCCACTTCCAGGGCTTTGAAGAAGATCCCTCGCCACCGTGCCTTCATCATGCCAAAGGCACTCTCGATGATGGATCAGGATCTGGCATGGTGAGCGTTGAAGCATAGTCTTCCCCTCACCTGTTCCCGTAATGAGGGTGACTGGTGCACTCAGACATGGGTATCCCCAATCCCCAATGATGAAGTAACCAGCTGGTGGGTAACAGTCCCTGACAAACACTGAACTATTTCTTAGTACCCTGGTACCGAACAAGGGTAACCAACAAATATGTCCAGATATTTGCCAGTACTTTCACAGATTGCCTGAAGCTGCAGTGGAAGAGTTTTCTGTTCAGGTAATCTTGTGCATGTGAATCTTTGGGGGCCTTGATGCGGATGTGGCATCCATCAATGGCTCCCACCCAGTGGCTCAAGGTTGAGCTGTTGGCAAAGTGTTGGAAGCCACGGCCAACTTCAGCACACTGTGCCAGTGTGACGATGGTAACCACTTTGTCCAGGACAGACAGGATTGAATCACACATGCAATGTACAATATCAAACACAATCGTCTTTGGCACATCAACAGTGTATGACAGACCATGTGTCTATTAGAGTGTAAGTGTTTCCATGTGTGTGTTGCCAATTTCAGGTATGTTTTGCATTTTGAATGGAAGTGTTTTCTCAATGACTGCAAGAGATTTCATTCTTGAATGTGTGTCTAATGTAAAAAACAGCATGATAGTGTTTCGCAAGAAGTGTGTTGCAGAATCGGAAAAAAAAAATTGCAAAGCAGAAAATGTGTTTGTACTTTTGGTGCCTTTGTTTAAGGCATCGTTACAAAAGTTAAGGTTTCGATGCTTTTGTCTAAGCATTCACTTTTGTGTAAGCAATCGTAAAAAAGCTGTAAGAGGTCATAGTCATTTCTTGTATTTCTGTGTGTGAAGGCCAACTATAACAAACAAAGCAGTGAATGTTGTTAGAAAGTCTCGGGAGTGACTTGGTTTCTTTGGGTTAGGGTTAGGACTTTCACCTAGGAGACTGGTATTCATGTCCAGTGTGAAACCACATGTCAAAGTTGATTTATTTGTCACGTAACTTCCGTACTTAAGTTACGGCAATTCCAGAGTTATTTTAATCCAAACTGCGATCTTTTTCTAGACCTAACTAAGTAGCGTTTGTCACGTAACTTCCGTACTCAAGTTACTCCACTTCCGGGGTTATTTAAACCCAAACTGCGACGGGAAAATAAGAGGGCAATTCGTTTCTATGTACACACACTGCTGTGAGACCGTGTTGGCGTATGTGTGTGCTCTTTATTATACCTGTGCCTGTCTTTGTGTGTGTGTGTGCATATGATCTAGCTCTTCATTACACCAGTGCCCATACTGTATATGTGTGTGTGTGTGTAGTTGGATGTGTATTTTCTCTCCATTCCTCCTCTCTATGTTTTTCGAAACATTTGCGACTATAAATCAGATAATCTCACTATAAATAACAGATAAGTTTGTGTTGGTTCGCTTGAGACAAGTCAGTGGATTTATACTCACACAAGGTCATTCATAACTATCAGGAAACGCTTTTTTTTTCTTTCGTGACTTTTGAAAAGCTTTTCCCACAATCCTCCATCTTTCCTAGTGTTGCCTTAAGCCAGAGTTCATTCAGTTGAAACATCATTCACTCAAATCTGAGTTATTGTTGCTCGATTGGTTCTGCTCTACACATAAGTGCATGCGGTATATACGGCCCCAGTTACAGATGGAGTCTGTGTGGACGTTGATGTGGCCGTGACTGCAGACTCTCAGTTGCTCTTAGTAGTTTCCTTTACAGCCTGCTCATGTTGAACTTTTAGCCTTTAGCTCCTTCCTGACATTAAGGGGTTTTTAAAGCCATGTTGATGCCAGAAAAGGATCTGCTGCCACTGTACAAAACGCTCAAGTCCAGGACGTTCATCAATATTTCGTTGACTGAGTTGAACTGTGAGGCTCGGGGGCACGCAGTCACATTTAATGCAGGAAGTGACATAATTGTGTACGTGGACTTTGAGCAGTCATTCAGTCGGTAACGGGAGGGCATTGTTGAAAATGGCATGACTCTGTATTTACCCACTGGGCTTAGGTTTCACGCATGGGCCACGTGCAATAAAATTTAACAAAACATACCTGTATTCTGTTTAAGTCCCAATATGGGCGACACTGGGGTTCATTTGAAAGTTGATACTGCTGCAAACGCTCCCTGAGGAAGTGATTTTGTTTCTTTTTGTTACCTTCTCTCCTTGCTGAAATACAGGAAGTTATCGTGTTAGTGCCACAGCGGTCTCATGTTTAATATAGTTCCCTGTGCTGGCACTAAGGCTGATCCCCAATGACATATTTCGGAGGTGAAAAGGGAATTTAGCACCATTAAAATGATATGAATGAAATATCTGCTGCCAATCCTTAATTTTAAAACAAATCCATCCAGAAAATGTTTTGCTAATGATATTCTGTGTACTGGAGCAGACCGGTTGCACGGAAAGGCATATGAATGGCACGATAATGTGCAAGGCAAAAATGTGCAATAAGAACGCCGGTCTTGCTTTTGGCACGTCATGTCTATGCCATGTAGTCTGTATTGACTGCAAAGTAAATGCATCTGCTCAGAGCTAGTGATATAGAATAAAAAGTGAGACCGCTTATGGCGGGCGGGGAGGGAGGGGAGGTGGATGGGTCCAACAAACAGAGGACTTTCAACTAGGAGACGGGTGTTACAAGTTATGTTAGTGATGTTTGTGACGTGTTTTTGACGTGTTTTCCATACTCATGTTATGTTGTTTCCGTTTCCGTTTTTTAACCCACTGCTGCCTTCATACACGTATGTAATATTCATGCCTCAGCGAGGCAAAATGTCACTTATGTACTACCCTCTGGTGGACCAGATCTATTACATGCTTTGCTGTGATATTGGGTTGACTGGAGAGTACATTGTGTGCTAATAGATATCTTACTTTACATACGACTGAAAACTTTAGCCATCGTTGGTTGTATTATAGTGCCGAACTGGACTGACTGAGAGGGATCCCTCCTCAGTTGCTCTCCTGATGTTTCTTCAATTTTTTCCTCCCAATATTTACGGTCAGATATCCTGTTGTGTGTGGGGAGCCCCGAGGACAGCCGATGATGCAGTCACGTTTGAAAGTACGACAGCTAATTGGGGACCAAGCTGACTGAAGCTGGAGGACAACCACTGCCGTTGTGGCGGCCATGGCTAATGCATGAGCTAATGCAAAATGTGAAGCATAAAGTAGTAGTAAATGGAGCTCAGAAATGGAGGACCAACTAGTTGATTTATGGCAACAATGCAAGTGTTTATCCGCTAATTCTTGCTGCCCGTCATTTGCCATGTTTGTTTACACTAAAGTCACGTTTGATTGTGAGAGATTATGCAAGATTTCTGTTTTTTTTAGTCAGGACTCTTGTCATCATGACATGAAATTCATGAATGAATCTGTTAGTGTGTGGTGTGGTGTGCTGTTTTGGCACAAATCATTGCTCACCACACACTATTGGAAGAAACTTTTAAATTTAACATAACATGTCATTATGTGTGGGGTCTCTCACATTTTCCAAATCTGTTAAGATTTGAAAAATGTGGGCCAGCCTTGATCCAACGTCAAAACGCAACGAGAGTCTACATATGCATTTAAATGACTTCATGTATACTCTGTTGTATGCTCGTAGCTTCAGTCAACTTTCCAGAAGCTTAGGAAACCTTTCCTTGTGACACTCAAAGGCTTTTGATGTTATGCAACTTATTGTTGGGTGGTTTTGGGGAAGTTAAGGGTTCTTAAAAAAATGGAGCAATAACTAAAGAAGATGCATACAATATGGTTGAAAAGAAAAAGCTGGAAAGCATTATTATATTATCAGGAAATGGTCACATTTCAGCTGAGAGAGACAAAAGAGCTGCGGTTCAGTTACACAAACCAGAGATGGAATCCTTTAATGAGGCTAAAGGTCGGCTAACGAAGAGTGCATGTGGGTAGATGTAACCAGAACTCTGTGTTTCATTTCTTAATCAGTGTTTTGTGTTACGCAATGAGGAGAGAATAGGAGTCTGGAAATGAAAAGTGCCATCCAGAGGCTTCTTTGTGTGTCTCTAAATGTGTGGTTGAGAGTTTATGTCGAATCAAATTTCTCTACTTATGAGAATGAAATGGGCTTCATGAAAGAGCAACTCGTATAGACAGATTCATTCTGACGTGGCACGTACGAGTTATTTTAGAAAACTTGAGGCGTTCACTAAAGTTTTCTTGTACTTCCTTACGAAATTCACAAGTGGACTTTTCATACAAGTCGTGTACAGCACAAATAGTCTGCCTGTCTGTTTTAAGACATAAAAACACTCTTGGAATAATATTGTGTCCGATATGGTTTTCACACAAAAAATGTTCAATTATCTAATCAAAAATTCGTATTAATACATCTATTCCATCTCCCTCATTAAAAGATCCAGAAATATGCAAATCATGTTCATTTCAAAGCTTTAACTACTGGACACAAGATGAGTCCTACTTCACTGTATGTGCACATTACACTTTAAGTTGCATATTGCACCATGATTGGCTCCAAACTAGGTCTTAAAATTAGTACATAAACAACGAACAGAAGTACAGAAAACACGTCACAAAAGTGACTCACGTAACTTCAAAATGACTCACCAACACTTTGGAACACAAAGTCCGATGTCCTAGTTGAAAGTCCTGTGTTTGTTGGACAAATCCTCCTCCCCTCCCGATCCTCCACAAGCTGTCTTTCTCAGTTGTTATGCTACGTCACTAGAGCATAGCATATTTACACGGATGTGTTTACATTGCAGTACAAATGATAGGCCAAAGGCAAAAACGGCATTCTTATTGCATGCAAAATGACTTGCGAATTACCGTGTAATTCATACGCCATTTAGGGCAACTGGGCTGCAGATTTCTTACCCTGTACGGCAGATGTCACGAGATCACGCGAGAATCACAGGATCACATATAACACAAAAATTCATCTTGCCAGGCTTCAAGTAATGCATTTGGCATAGGTAACGCCACTTAAAATCTATATAAGGGCAGGTATTAACATAGGTAACGCCTCCTTAACACTATAATATAAAGGTCGGTGTTGGCAAAGGTAATGCCGCCGAAGCACTATAATATAAGGGCAGGTAATAAAATAGGCAACGCCCCCTAAACACTAGAGAAGGGCATGTGTTAACATAGATAACGACCCTGAAACACGATATAAGGTTAGGTGTTAGCACAAGTATCACCCCTGAAACACTATATAAGGACAGTTGTTAGTATAAGTAAGGCCCCCTAAACACTATAAAATAAGGGCAGGTATTAACATAGGTAATGCCTCATAAACACTATAATATAATGGCAGGTGTTAGCATAGGTAACGCCCCCTAAACACTATATAAGGTCAGGTATTAGCATAGGTAATGCCCCATAAACACCATAATATAAAGGCAAGTGTTGGTATAGGTAACGAACCCTAAACACAACAATACAAGGGCAGGTGTTGGCATAAGTAATGGCCCTAACACAATATAAGGGCAGGTGCTTAAATAGGAAACACCCCCTAAACACTATATAAGGGCAGGTATTTACATAGGTAATGCCCCCTTAACACTATAATATAAAGGCAGGTGGTAAAATAGGTTACAATCCCTCAAAACTACATAGGGATAGGGGTTGGCATAGGAAATGCCCCTAAACACTATAAGGGCAGGTGTTGAAATGAGCAATTTACAACAAGTTTGTGCAGTAACGAGAGTTTGGTGAATCTGACTTGGAACACTCGTATAAGCAAACCTCATGCAAGAAAAGATTTAGGATAAAAAATACAAAAATGTTCTTGCATGAAGCCCAATGTCCTCAGAAGGATAGAAAGAGGAGGATAGGCCTCATGTCTTTAGGATTTAGTGTCAGTTATTGACATTAGAGAATAACTGTAATCAAATACGTTCTGCAGTTGTACTGTGATACAGTTACTGTATGTGTGCATGTATTTAATTCAAGTATGTGTGTATAAAGACGTGTGCACGCATGGGAGCAGTCCAATCCTAACCTGTATATAGAAACCTCAGGATATTGGACACGGCCTTTTGATCTGTCTGCACACTTCAGTGCTCTGCCTAAACAAGGAAAAAGTCGGAAATAAATTGTGGTAAGGTGCAGGACTGTGACACCGCGGCCCACACTCCAGATGGCCGGAGAGGCCTGAATATACAGCAGAAGTGAAAATTATAGGTGTGATCATCCACCTTTAAATAAGACCATGATTAGGAGTCTCCCGGTGACTCAGCAGGTTATGGTGCGTGTCCTGTACGTCAGCCGTCTGAGCTCGAAACGTTTGCTGCGAGTCACGCGCTCGTCAGGACCAATTCAACATTTTGGGAAATACACTTGTTTGTTTTCTTGCTGTGCGTCAGATGAGAATACCTCAGTACACAGCCAGCAGATGTTTAGCTTAGCTTAGTATAAAGACGGGAAACTAATTAACACATTATCTTGTTTGTTTAATTTGCACAAAAAACAAAATTATAAGAGCAATTTCATGAATTGATGAATGATTATTTTATTTTGCATTCACTGTCACAGACCGCTCTCACACACACTCACACCATACTTGCCAGCCCTCCCAATATTCCCGGGGCAGGGAATATTATAGGCAGGGGTACAGACTTTCCAAATTTGGCTCCTCATCCACCCCGACTCCAGGTCATCTAGTTTCATATCATACCAAGTATCTTCACTCTAGCTTTAATAATGAGCCCACTACAGCTGGTTTTGCTAGTCTGCCTAGCTCCTCACCTTTAACTTCGCCTGTCATACCTGGTGCTTTTTTGAATGAGTTTAACAAGTTTGTAGCCCGGCAGCCGTTGAGATCAGTTGAGGAAATACCAATCATCACCCACCAGCCGGACCAAACTTTCTAATTTTTTTCATATTTGATCAGCGCTGCCTAGTTTGACCATCGATCGGAGTTCACGAGTGATTGACAGCTGCCTCCGTTGAATGAACAGCCAATAGGAACGCTCTCTCTCTCTCTGAAATGACTTGTGATTGGCCAGAGTCTCCCGTCACAGCTAGATTTTTTGAAGCCTGAAAACAGAGCCATGAGGAGGTGCAGAAGTTTAGTTTTCTCTCAGAACACTTGAATAACAATTTGCTTTTGTCCAATGATGCCAGACACATTCCGCATACTGCAGGTTTAATGGTAAGATTAAAAGTTTAACATAAAAAAATGCTGTTGCATTGTACTTATTATTTTGGTGTTTTCATTGTTTTAAAGTCACCAGAATGCAGGAAACAAAGTCTCTGAAACTACATTTTTAATTTTCAATTTGGTTTTGAAATCCTCCCTATTTTTGAGGTCTTAAGGTTGGCAAGTATGAGGGCGGGTGGGTGCGGTGGGTGGGGTGGATGGGTCCAACAACACAAGACTTTCATCCAGGAGACCGCTGTTCATGTCCTGTGTGTTACGTTTCATTTAACTTCACAATTTGTTTGTGTCCCATGTTCACAATAGTAAGTCACATTTTCACTGTACAAACGTAGTAGTTTTAAGCCCAACCATGCTGTTTTTTTCCTAAACCTAACTATATGGTTTTGTTGCCTAGTCCTAAGCAAGTGTTTCTGTTTAATTCACAACATTAATCAGGTGTTTACTGCAAGCAAAAAGCGTCGCAGAGGGGTCTGACACAGTGTCAGTATGTGAAGAGTTGGGATGAGAACATGTTGAACACATTCAGCGATATTGTAACGATATAAATGCATCTACAGGTAGAGAGGCACAAAAAACAGGAATACAAAAACACGCTAAAAACATAGAAATTCTTACACACACACAGACAGACCTGTGGATATACACACTTAAAGTAACCCAGAGATGTGAGTATATATGTAACACACACGCACCTTCCATATCCTCCTGTTGTCAGTGAAAACCAGTTTCTTATAATATTTGCAGGCCACCCTGTGGTGATATTTATTTTTCCATTTATGTGGTTTTATTGCATTTATTTTAGCACGCCAGCTCCTTGTGGTTTAACGTTGGAGTAACAGTGTTTATGAAGAAGCTAAGAGTGGGAGAGAGGCGTTCACTTTTGTCCAAAGCTGGCTCTGTGTGGGTGTGTGCAGTCTGTGTTTGTGTATCTAATTGTGCGTTGTGCCGGTGAGAAGGTCCAACATCGAGGGTGTTCAAGTTGGCTGCTGTACAGAACTGCATTCATGGGATATTTGACAGGAAGAGCATCCTGAAGTTTAACAAGAGATTCTAACAAACTACATGTAAACAAACAGATGAAGCTGAAGATGTATAGAGAACACTGTGTATGTTGTCGTAATGCTGGCTTGTAGAAAACAAAAATATTTCCATTTCCGTTTCAAGGTAAAAGCTTGTCACTGTACCACTAACTTCTTTTACTTTGAAAAGTCACAATCCAAATTTCAATGCTGTTCATGTGAAATTTTCAAACATAGATAGATAGACAGATAGATAGATAGATAGATAGATAGATAGATAGATAGATAGATAGATAGATAGATAGATAGATTCGCTATTTTCCTTCTTGTCAACACGTCCCATGGTCACACCCAAACCAACAGTGAATGTATCTACTAACACAACCCGGTCTCACGGGAAGGCATACAAATACCAGGACATTACATGGACATTCTGCGTGTCATGAGTACACATTTTTGCATTTTCATGTATCATTGGCCACGCAAACGTTTGCAGTTAGTTAGGGTAAGAGTAAACATCATGGTTGGGCTTAAAATAAGTAAGTGAACTAAGTAAATCACATACAGAAACAACTACAGGAAACAAGTCACAAACCTCAACAAAAAATGTGACAAACGTACAATACAAATACATTTTACGGGATATAGACAAATTGCAGTGCATGACTTTCCGTAAGTATAGTTACAAACAGTGTATGAAAACAGCTTGTTTCTTCCTCTGTGCCATAGAGCTCCATTGTTGTCCAAAAACTACTAAAAGCACATCAGTGAACCACACTGTTGCACTGGGTATCATGTTCCTTCATCACCATGAACACACTGTAGTTTATTTTGACTCAATACCACATACACCGTCCTGCTGCCACAAATACTCACTAGAGCACCAAATGTGGATTAATCCGCCATTGAAAATAGTCCCCAACAAATACACGATTTCTTTCTGTTTTTTCCCTCTTTGCTAAAACCTACAATGACCAGCTGATTACTGAGCATTTAAAAAAATATGAAACTATAGATATTACTGACACTTTGGGCTTAGAGCTGAGGAACCACAGCGGGGACGATAGTAAAGAACAATAATGAAAATATAGAATAATGCCTTATCCTTTATTGCTGTGAGCTTCAGCTAAATGCACAAGTCTCGTGTTTAGTGATAATCAGACTGCCCCAAATCAAGAGCTACACAGTGGCACATTAATGCATGTGAGTAAATAAATACATGACAACAGAAAAAAAGGATGTTAAGTGTAAAAAGACACCAGATGGACCAAGTGGAGAAGAGTTATACAGTGTGATGGGTGAAATGAAAGAGTCTCTCGAAATGTGGGCGCATCGTATCCGGTGTACACGACACTTGAGAACGTGTTTGTGTGTGTGTGTGTGTGTGTGTTTGTGTGCGTGTATTCATATGTGTATGTAAGTGTGTGTCTGCACTGTTTCTGCAGGTGCTGGCCATATTGAGAACGAGAAGACAAAAGGCGAAGTCGAGGCGACAGGTACTTGGCAGCTCACAACCAGAGTAATATTGCTTAAATAGCCCTCTCTCCCACACGCATGGACACACTCTCAAGAGTCAGACGATACACACACACTCAAACACACAAACAAACAAAAACATACATACCGTTGTGCACAGAAACATATCTTAGCATGTACGTATAGTTACATAGAAGCATGAACACATACAAAAAACACACATGTAGGGATACATGGAAAGAGACTCGCACAGAAATACGAAAAATTGCTGTTTACACACACACACACACACACACACACACACACAAACACACCACCTCCACACAGATGGAAATCACAGATATATAGTTATATAAGTGTGAAACATGTCTGCTAATGTATGTGGCTGTGACCAGCCCAGTCGCACAGCAGTTTGTGAAACATGATTGATTCGTGTACATAGACACGAATTTCACATTTTTTTTGTGATAGTCAACACGAAATGAATTTGTATGTAATCTACATAATTGTGAACTGGGAAGTATAAAGAGCAGCCAATGCCACATAGGAAGCAGGTCGGGTTGGATGGTTGAGTCAAAGAACACAGGACTTTCGCCCAGGAGGCCGGTGTTTGTGATCCGGGTGAAACACGGTGAATACTTCTGGAGTTATGTTAACCCCAACCAGGATTCTTTCCTAAGCCTAACTAAGTAGTTTGTTGCCTTAGTCTAACCAAGTCAATCTTTTCCTAGGCCTAACTAAGTTTTTTTGTTGCTCAAGCCTAATCAAGTCGATCTTTTCCTAAACCTGAATAAATAGTTATGTTGCCTAAGCCTAACCAAGTTGATCTATTCTTAAACCTAACTAAGTAGTTTTATTTTGAAAAGACTGGAGCAGAAATTGACATGTGCGTCACGTGTTGCTGGACATTTGTAGGAAAACGCACAAAAAATCCGTTGTTGAAAAGTCGTGCCGAGTGTCACAAAAAAAATGGAAATTCCTGTCTATGTACACGAATCAAATAGAATAGATTTCTTGACTATTTCACGAACTGCCGTGAGACTGTGTTGCTGCGACAGAGCGAGCACTGTATTACCCCGTTGTTGCTCTCTATCTTTCTCACAAACATGTGCACACACAGACAAACTCCAAAAAATGTGAATATGCCCTCACATACTTACTCTTGCACATGTAACGCTCACACTTTCTCTTTCTTAAGCATGTGTTCCAACACGAATACACTCGTACACTTTCACGCCATTATACACACACTCTGTCTGACTTTCTTTCACAAACACACACACATGCACAGAGCAGCAGTGTGGATGCAAATAGGAGGAAACAGACAAATTATCTGTCTCTCCTGGAATGCCTTGATGGAGAAGAGCGTCGGCCAAATGCTGCGACTGGAGACTGTTAAAGAATTCGTACCACCCGTGTTTTCTCTCTGCCCTCGTTCTCGAGGAGGGGGCTCGACATGCTAACGTTCTGAATGAAAACAGCTTGTGTGTGTGAAACTTGGATGTGGTGGAGTCTGGGCTCCTTTTTCTCTATATGCTGACTATGATAAATAGACCAGTCAACCGTTGCCCAGCAGAGTGTAACAGACAGACACGGCGGTGAAGTGGCATAAGTAATTATCTGTAACATTTTCATATAAATAAATGTCTGTTTGGCTACTCGGCGTTTCCGAATTGAACGGTGAGTTACAGCCCACTGATTGATTAATGGCTTGTGTTTGGCAAGACACCACAGCAGGAAGAGCAGAGCACTAAAGGTGTCACCAAGAAAATACTGTGTATGGAACAGTTAGTTTTTATTTCTGTCGTGCCAAACATTTGGTCCAACCCACATGAGATTACAAGACACAGCTATTTATACATATGCAAACTGTACGTTGAAAAAAGCTGGCTCAAGGTTAAAGTTTATCCTGATAGCCCTGATGTTTTTTGTCTCATCTCTCCTCCTTTCTCCAAATAACTAATTAAATGTTTCATATGTGAACAGCCAACTCAGTCTTTGTGCACCATCCATATTTACAAAATCATTTTCGGTTTTTATTCACTAAACAAAGTAGTGTCTCTCATCTCATCTTCAACCGCTTATCCGGGGTCGTGTCGCGGGGGCAACAGCTCCAGCAGGGAACCCCAAACTTCCCTTTCCCGGGCCACATTAACCAGCTCCGACGGGGGGATCCCGAGGCGTTCCCAGGCCAGTGTGGAGATATAATCTCTCCACCTAGTCCTGGGTCTTCCCCGTGGCCTCCTCCCAGCTGGTCGTGCCTGGAACACCTCCCTAGGGAGGCGCCCAGGGGGCAACCTTATCAGATGCCCGGACCACCTCAGCTGGCTCCTTTCAACGCAAAGGAGTAGTGGCTCTACTCCGAGTCCCTCACGGATGACTGAGCCTCTCACCCTATCTCTAAGCCACCCTCCTGAGAAAACCCATTTCGGCCGCTTGTACTTCTTTCTGTCATGACCCAGCCCTCATGACCATAGGTGAGAGTAGGAACGAAGATTGACCGGTAGATCGAGAGCTTTGCCTTCCGGCTCAGCTCTCTTTCCATCACAATGGTTCGGTAAAGCGAAAACAACTTTTCTTTTTCTCATTCTCAGCACCACTGCGCTATGTCTCTCTATTTTCTGCCGCTCGCCCTCTCAGATCGCTCGCTCGATCCCTCTCTCTTTTTCTCTCTGTCTTTTTTTAAATGAGTCAGGAGGCCGACAGCAGAGCCTAACTTTATTTTTAATGTTATCAAACGAAGAGAAATGCTCTCCCCTTGTCATAAAATGGTCCTAAATCAATACTAGAGTACTTCCTTATTTTATGAATGAAGTGGTACAGTTGAAGCAGCGACGCCGTCTGTGTGTGTGTGTGTGTGTGTGTGTGTTTGACCAATCAGCGATGGTCATCCTGGCAAACTCCACCCAAAAGTTCTGGTACTTTCAAAAAGTACTACCCCAGAACCAGGGCCTTTTTGGGGGGTAAAAGGTCCAGGAAAATGTCCTCAGTACTTAATTTAGACCCTGGTCCCCGCGGTCGAACTGCAAAGAGTTCCTCAAAAGGTTTTTAGTTCCGGGGAAAAAGTTCCTGCGGTCGAAACGGGGCTTTACGAAACCTGCATGGAAGCTTCTGACAAAGTTTAGTTTGTTCTCTGTTCATTTTGTTGCAGTAGATTTTTTTCCCATTCATAAGTAACGTCTGGGTATCAGATGTCATGATCTGTTTCCTCTTACCCATAAAATGTTACCTTAACTTGGTCATTTCCTGTACTTGCTTCAGGTTACATTCTCCCTTCTGTCAACTGACACTCGCAAGTGCGGACTCATATTTCAGGCAAATATGATGCGGAGGTTTTTCATTTGGCCAGATGTGCCAAAGTTTGAATAAACTGCTGGAAATGTGGCTGATGGTGTGAATGTGTTTTGCGTCTACGGACCTCAAAGCTCAGAGGTGAAAATAATAAATAATCTGTTCCCGTTCAGCTGCTACCCTGACAAAATAATCACTTTCACACAGTTATTTATACAGTATAAATATAGTATATAATAGCACTTACAGATACTGTATGCATGTTTTGACTTTAAAACTGAAGCTTTATCATGACCTTTGACACCAAAAAAAAGAAAGAAATGCCTTAGCAGGGCAGTTCCTAGAACACTACCTTCTCTATGTTGTGACAAGAACTCATATCCTAATATTCATCTTTTTCCTGACATTTTTAGAAAAGTGAAGAATTAGTTTTGGCCGCATTGAGCCGAAGTGCACAGGTGGTCAAAATGTTTTACATCTTTTTTTTTTTTTAAAAGAGGGACTTCTGGCAACTGGAGGTGCATATGAGGGGAGTTGCGCTGATTGATGAGCAGTGATATCTCTTCTTTTCAACACCTGGTAATGATAATGGTTCACAGAGTGAGGGTGTGTGTGTGTGTGTGTGTGTGTGCTTGTACATCTATCTTTGTGGGAACCAATTTGAGATTTAGACCTTCAGAGTGAGGAAATTTTTGGAAAGTGAGGACATTTTGGCCGGTCATCACAAACCTTCAAAGACCCGTTTGAGGGTCCGGACTTGTTTTTAAGGTTCAGGTTAGAATTAGGTTGAGGTTAGGGTAAGGGTAAGTGTTGGGGTCAGTCATTTAGTTGTGATGGTTAAAGTAAAGGGCTAGTGAATGCATTATGTCAATGAGAGTCCTCACAAAGACAGAAGTACATGGCTGTGTGTGTGTGTGTGTGTGTGTGTGTGTGTGTGTGTGTGTGTGTGTGTGTGTGTGTGTGTGTGTGTGTGTGTGTGTGTGTGTATCTCCAGTAACTATCAGGCTCTGTGTGTGGCCATGAAAGCATGTATGAGAGGGTGAGAGTGAAGAAGACAGAGAGGTGAAAGAGAGAGTGTCATCCCATCCTCCAGTGATAGTGAGGTGATCTGTTTATGGTTAAAGTTGAGTTTTTGGCTCATAAAACAAAAAAGCAGTGGTGGAAAAGGGAACACGATATCCTTTGTTCACTGTAAGTGAAATAAAGTACATTTTAAAATACATTATATATAAAAGTCCTGCAAATTGCACTTGCAACATGAGCGTACGTATCTAAACTAAGGCCCTGTTCAGACCTGGTATTAACATGCGTCCTCAGTGATCAGATCACAAGTGGACAGCTCCAAGTACAGGTGTGAACGCACTCAAGATGCATTGAGGACGCATTGAGATTGGATCTTGCAGACCACATTCAGAGGTGGTCTGGGCCACATATGGCCACATTCTTTTAGTAGTGTGTATGCCAATGTGTCCTGGGCCACATTAACACTACAATCAGACTTCTTTTTGCAACCGGAGGAGACGTCCCCTGCTGGCCATTAGACATAATGCACGTTTAAAGGGGACCACTATCTAAACAAGGCAAAAGTGAGCATGGTTGACCCCTACTAAAGTATAGGGCCAAAGGTTTTACCCTTTTGGAACTGATTGAATTAGTCTATTGAGCACAATGTAGCTTGTTATTAGCTCACGTGTGAAAGTGAAATAGTTGAATCGAAAAAATCACAGTTTTAAATTAAAGTCGAACAATCTAATATTTTGGCCAAAATTGCAAAGATTTTGGGCACCCTGGACTTCTAACCCCCAAAAGGCACAACTAGAACACACTGTCAACCATTATACCAAATTTGAAGTTCCTAAGTTAAATAGTTTCTGAGGTCTGCTCCGGAAACAAAAGTGTGACACGCAAACGGACAGAAGGACGGACACGTGGAGCGGTATATACCCCCAACTACGTCGTCTCGGGGGTATAATTAAGAATTCCAATAAGTTATTTCTATGGCCTAGTAAAGTTCAATCAATATTTGTGAACATGAGCTGCTCTCTCTCAAAGCCACAAACCAGAGAAGTCTCAACCTTGTGATGTCATCAAGTATAAAGCCTGGAGCTGATCCATAGTCAATAAATGGAAGGCTGATTTTATGGACCCACAGAATGTTTTCTTTTTTATACCCAATGAGCTTTATTCTATTGTAGTGTTGTCAGTTGTGAAACAGAAAATGTCCCCATATACGCAGGACAATCAACTGGGTGCTCTCAGTGTCATCTAGAACATCTCTCCCAATTCATTGTCTATAGAACAGCTTTGCACTTTATGCCTAGTGACATCACAAGTTTGAGTTTTAGCACTCCAGTTTTTCGATTAGTTGTTGATAGGCCATAGGAATAACATGTATGAATTTTGAATATAGGTGTAGTTCCGCTTCAAGGCACTTCTGCATTGGCTTAACTTTTCAGACCCAGAGGTTGCCAGTGACAAAAAATGATGCAACTGAAGAAAGTAACGAGTTTAGCGTGAAACTAACTAGTTAACAGTTTGCGTCGACTTAAGTAAAGTATTTGATTAAATGACAGAAACTGATAAAAAGAGACGAGACATAGAAATCCATTGTCTCAGCGGTGGAGGAGAAATTCAAACCAGAAACACGAGGAAAAAGAATCAAGATGCAGCTGTTGACACTGCCATGGAAACAAGTCTCTTCCTCAAAGGTAACAACATACTGTGGCGTGCTTCTGCTCTTACACTCAACAAGTGAATAAAAGTGAATAGACCTACTGTATCTTAACACGAAACATGTACCCCTCAATCAAATGCTTTCCAGGCCGGGGATTTTGCTGAAAAGAGAGCTATGTTTTCACAGCAGAACAGAAATTGTGTGTGTGTTTTTTTTTTTTGAGTGATTCCTGGAGTAGGAGGACGAAGGAGCAGCAGCAGCGCGGCACTAACTCATGATAAAAAGTTGGAGGTTAAAATGGACCGAAAATGTACTCAGCTGCTCCTCTGCCAAGGCTCGGAGATGTTGAACTCTGAAGGAAAATACCCCCCTTCTGAGCTGTACATTTAGACTGTAACCTGGTCTGTGTGCTTTAAAAATCCACCCTGTTCAAGTGCACACACACACACACACACAAACACACTGAACAAATCTTACTTAAAATCACATTTTTATGAAAAGGAAATGCATGTACAAGTTCACAGATAATATGCAAATAAAAAACATTTACACACATACTCACACAGATACACACCCACATGCATGCTGGGAAAGACATACACAGCTGTGAATGTAGGTGTCATACACTGCGTGCCAGATAAAACGGCTCTGTTTTTCTTTGAGCAGCTTTTGGCGCGGCCACATGATAAAATTCCTCCCTAACATCTGTCAAGGAAAACCACGACCGCATTTACTAAAAAGTTAAACACCGGTCAGCTCGGCCAAGCCAGATCTGATAGCAATAAAAACCAAACAGCGAAAGAGGTTTGGACGGCGATGTGGTGAAAAACACGACGGGGCAGAAAGAAAGATCGAGAGAGTTGCAGGGTAGATGGACACTTATGATGGGATTAATGTTATTGTCAGATTATAAAACTGCTAATCATCTCCTAATCTCCTGGGTTTAATTTAATGAAAAGGAATTAAACAAAACATTGTTCAAAACAATGCAGAAGTGTAAGAATTTTAATTTAAAATTCATAATGTTCAAGGTGTCTTTCATGGTAAATGGACTTGCACTTATATAGCGCTTTTCTAGTCTTCTGACCAGTCAAAGCGCTTTACACTACATGTCAGCATTCACCCACTTCATTCATACACAGATGACAGAGGCTGCCATGCTAGGTACCAACCTGCCCATCAGGATCTAATCTCCTAACCCCCTCCCACAGTTTAACAGTCCCTCACTGCTGAGAGCACCTAATGATGCAAACCTGTTGTCACTATCAGTGATTTAGCAGCAGATCAACACCAACAGACACATAATACACTCAGGGGCCACTTTATTAGGTACACCTGTACAGTCTAATGCAATACTACTGTTAAAAAAAAAAATCATAGTCTACTTTTATAATGCCTTTTTTTTGTTGTTGTTTTTTACACCGTCAGGGATTTTAGTTCTTAGTTCTTAATTGTAGTGTACTGGACAGCATTATATTCAGAGGTGTTTTTAATATTCTGTCCCACTAATGTATGTAAAAACCTCTCAGAATAGTTTAGTCCAGTATAACACCACCTTTAACTATGACTTCAATAACAAGCATATAATAGAATTTACACATTTCCAACAACGTCACCAAAATTATAAACTTCATTAAGTTGTTATGGCATTTGTATTGGACTGAATTCGATTGTACAGATGTACCTAATAAAGAGAGTATGTGTGGCTGAGTGGGATTTTATCCAGATACAAGACACTTGAAATGACAAGTTAAAATGGGGCCTTTGATCATTACACTTTAATCTTGCCTCCCTTCATTGGCTTCCAGTAGAACACAGGGCTGATTTCAAAATACTCTACTAATTATATACAAGGCCTTGCATGACCTGGCCCCAGCAAATATAGCAGAGCTACTCCGATCATCTGATCAAGGCCTTTTATCTGTTACCGTTCCTACTTTATATTGAGAAGTGACCGAACTTTTGCGGTTGTAGCTCCTAAACTTTGGAACAACCTTCCCCATTCCATCAGATCTGCTGAATCTGTGGTTTGCTTTAAGTGGCTGCTGAAAACTCATTTCTCTATGTTAGCCTTTTTAATACTCTCTGGTCACCTTTAGTTTTGTTTATTTTGGTCGTGTGCTTTAATACTTGTCTATGTATCATGCATATGTTTGCATGTACGTAGGTATATATGTATACTTATTTGTACATGTGTATTTTATCCTATGTGAAGCACTGTAACTATATATATATATATATGTATATTATATATAAATACAATTATTAGCATCGTACAGTTAAAATATGACTACAAATTTCACCCGTAGTTACTTGCTAACTTGAAAAATAATCTAATTGCAGATAAAGTGGGAGAAAATATGTGATTATCAAACTGCAACACTCCATAAAATTGGAGGAGGTGTTGGAAATTGGTGTGTGTGATGGAAATGTGGAACAGTAACCTTGGAGGTTGTTCAGGTCTGGAGCTCTCGGTGGGAACACAAGCCTTCCGGGTGTGTATGGTCCTCTCATGGGACACACACACACACACACATGCACACACACACACACACACACACACACACACAGAAATGCTTTTGCAAGCCTTCCCGAAACATCATTGTTAAATCGTGTAATAGGGGCGACCATTAAAGTTGTGTTCAATGAAGTTAAGCCCTGTTAAACAAGCCTGCCTTTTCAGCGTTGAAGATGGAGGGCATATGTTTCTGATTACATCTGAGCGGGGAAACACAATAGCCCTCTTCAACCGGGTTCTTGATCCTGTTCACTTGGATTCGGCCTGACACTTTGCCACAATTCCCGGCCACAAACAGCGACAAGGAAACCCAAAACCCGTAAACAATCCATGTTTCTGCTTTACTACAGATTTCTGGGAGAACCGCAGAGTTCACTACAGCGTAATCTGATTATAGGCTCTGTGGGCCAAAGGCCGGGCGTAGACGGCTGTGGCACCGGGCCAATAGAACTACATTATTGGATAAGTTGGAGAGTCCGTTTCCATAATGTCCATTTTGAGAAGAGAAGTACTTTAAGTTCATCATTCATTGCCTCTAAAACCATTCATCCAAACTGTGTCTTCAAGGTACAACTTTATCGTTTTTGATTGACATTGTGGATTCAACTGTTGCTTCACTGGGTGCTGAGATTTCCCAAAAACAAAAGACACTACTGTTGAACTTTGTGATATATTACGCCTTCTTGAGATGTTTCTATTGGATTGCTGCTCTAATTAGCCAGATTAACTTGTTCTATGGCAGAGATAAGTTGTTGTTGTGGTTGTGATACCTGGTGATGGAGGGAGACTGTCCTCCCAAGAAGAACAAAAGCATCAGTTGTTTAAGCAAATGACCAAAAACAAGCAGCCATAAGGATGAAATAGTTATAGAACCCCAAAGTCTGCGCAGGACGGAGGTCAAGTTACTTCCTTCTTACTGTGTTTATGATCATTCCACAATTTTAACCTTAAAATTAAATGAACTTGTATCAACCTAATGTTAACCTTCCGAACCTTAAAGGAACAGGTCCACATTTTGGGAATTATACTTATTTGCTTTCTTGCAGAGAGTTAGATGAGAACTTCGATACCACTCATATGTCCGTGCACTAAATATGAAACTACAGCCACCAGCTGGTTAGCTTAGCTTAGCACAAAGACAGGAAACAGCTAGCCTGGCTCTGTCCAAAGTTAACAAAATCCATCTACCAGCATCTCTAAAGCTTTGTATTATTATATTATTATAGCACTCTATTTTGTTTGTTAAGTCTGTACAAATCAAAAGTGTATACATGTTAGAATAAATACATGTTTTATGGGGAGATTATATGTCGGACTATTTCTTGGCCAGGAGAAGTAACTTCTTGGGTTCTTGCTAGGCAAACAATGCCCATCCAAGAAATACCTTTAGACAGAGCCAGGCTAGCTTCCAGTCTTTGTGCTAAGATGAGCTAACTGCATGATCCTGGTAGCTTCATATTTACATACAGACATGAGAGTGATATTGATATGTTCATCTAATTCTCAGCAAGAAATCAAATTCCCAAAATGTTGAACTGACCTATTACATAATTAGTTCAACCCAAACCATGACATTCCCCCGATCCTAACCAAGCTCTTTTTGTGACTAAAACAAAAACAAACCTTAACTACAGGGAAGAGAAAATGCTTATATGTATTTAATTTCTAAGACCTGTTGGATGGATGTCATAACATGTCAGGAAGACATAGTGTTTCTTTAAGTTAGTAAACTTAAAGAGAGAAAGTTAACTTCTGTGTCAGGTTATGATTTCATTAGAAGGACGTAACAGTTATAATCCAAAAAAAACTGAGCTTGTTGTTAATTTAGAAAACAGTACCTGTCTTTCAAAAGGTTTTCTTAAGGCATATGTGCATATGATCTTTAAAATAACAAGTATGTAAATGTTGAGTGGGAGCTAAGAATGCAAAACTGAAGACATGAGGTTTTCCCTCTAGGAGCAGTAACATTATACCCAACAAGAGCATAGCTTCCAAGCCATTGTGTTTCTCCTTAAATCAATCCCATTCCGTGATAGGAGGAAAAAACATACAAGAAAGCATACCGTGAAGTCAATTTCCCAATTATGTTTCATTTCCTGTCGAGCCAGCACACTTTTACACCATCATAAATCATAGGAAATATCAGTCACCATAAATCATACAGGGAGATTTAAATCAGCTGTTTGTATAATCCAGTGCCTGTATCTCAGATGGGCTAATGTGTGGAAATGTGTGATAATTAAAGCCAGGCGCTCTCTCTGTAGGGAATACTGTTTCCCAATGTCCATTTAACAAAACTACCTCAATACCTCCTTCAACTTGTTACAACTCTGCTTAGAGGGCCGCAGTAGCAGTGATGAATAGTTTGACTTGATAGTGACTTCAGGATTTTCTGTGACCAGAACTTTGAAAGTTCTTTGAAAGATTTTGACAAAGATTGTTGAAACAGGCCTATGTTGATTTTTTACTTTTTACTTATTTTATATCTAAATATTTTGCAGCCTATCTTGCATGTGTTTGCAACTTTCTGTTTTTGAGTACTTTTAACAAAACACTTTGGGTTTCTTATGGCATCACTACATTATTAGCCATGCTAGCAGCACAGCTCTAGGGACGGCAATGCCGGTCTGTCGGTCCAACACTTTGGTCCAGATTGAAATATCTCAACAACTATTGCCCTGAAATTTGGTTCAGACATTCATGTTCCTCTCAGGTTAAATTGTAATTACTTTTCATCTTTGTCTAATTTCTAGGGCTGTCAAAGTTAACGCGATAACACGTTAACGCAAATTTGTTTTAACGGCACTAATTTCTTTAACGCATTAACGCAACTTGCGATTTTTAGTTTTCAGTTTCAGAAGATTGAAGATACTGGTATATAAAACTAGAAAACCTAAGGAATCCATTGGTACCAACTATGTCATACCAGCTTGTCGCAAAGGAGGCTAAATAGCACTCCAAATGTATGCACCTTTTTGGCCAGTTTCAAAGGGGTCCTTTGACCTCTGACCTCAAGATATGTGAATGAAAATGGGTTCTATGGGTGACATTATACCTGCTTAGCATCAGCATGCTAGCATTGACATTTTGAGTATATTATCTTGCCGATATTTGCATGTAGCTAAAATGTTTTGGGCCCGATCACCCCCCGATCGGATCTAAAGTCCATCCTGGCTGCACAGATTTCAAATTGTAGATATTAAACATGTTATGATATCCTGTTGTGTGTGGGGAACCCCGAGGACAGTCACATGGGAAAGAACGATAGCCAATTGAGAACCAAGCTGACTGAAGCAGAAGTACAACCACCACCGTCATGGCGGCCACAGGTAATGCAAGAGCTCATGCATGAGCTCATGCATTACCAGCCAGCCTTAAGTCTCACAGAGCAGTTGGCATGCCTGTTCACTTTGTTATATAAAAGTACAACATATTACACATGAGAACTTGAAATGTACCAGTGATGGTGTATCTGCATGGCATATCTCATATCTATCGTTCTAAATAAAGTATTTTTTTTAAAAACATACTAAAAGAAGCAATATGTTTATATGGACATTCATCCATGGGTTTGGCCTTGAATTTTTAAAATGGGTCTCAGGCTGAGAAAAGATAACACTGTGAGTGCTTCTTATCTCTAACTGGCATTTGTCGTACGCAGCTAAATTTAGGTCCGTCAAGTCTGAGTGAATGGGTTCCTTCCCGCATCTGAGAAGAATGAGCTGATTGTTAACCAACACACAAATCACAGGAGCTATAAATCACCGCCTTCGAACAAACATATTTATCCTTTGATTCAAAGTCACGATAAGCAAAATATAAATCTGAAGTTTTAAATCTCTAGAATTGATAATGAAAACTGCTGCAGCCCAATGACTTTATGTAGTTTTATTATGTGTTAATGAGAAAAAAAGGGGACTCCGCAGCTGCTGTAGGACTCATTACCTCCTGCTACAAGTGCTTTCTAGACTCAACTTGTGTCCCGTGGACAAATGAGCTGCTCTGGGATTAAAACACAACCTGAACAACGCTGATATTCCCAACCTCCTGTCTTCAAAGTCTGTCTAAATACATCTATCCAGACACTTCCTCAAAGGGTCTGCAGTTTGTAATTTTTAATCCAAGATTCCTGGTTTGGAGCTAGCAGCTAAATTCTTGTTTAAGTCCAGTCCTGCTCAGCTTCTCCCCACCTTCGCCTTGTCAGTTCTGGTTTTGAGAGAGGGGGTAATACCACTGGCATGCCTCAGCTTTGATTAAAGGAAATGCTTACATCACTCTGTCTCCAAGAGAAACAAGCCATTCGCTCGGCGCAGATGGCTCCATCCAATGGTTGAGGAGCTTTACAAGGGGCAGGCAGACAGGTGCGCTCGCTGCTGACTGTATGAAACACAGACAGAGAAGTGTTGCTGCCTTTTTATGTGTGACATAGCAACAATAAAGTTGTCTGTACAGCTTTACAGACAGTCAGGTTCTTTCCTAAAACCATGTGCTCTTACTAATAGCTTGACCTGCAGGTCAGGGTCCAAAACAGGCTGTGAGGTTGTCTGATAGATCAAGACATTAGGAGCCTGATGGTGTGTTTAAAACAGACTGTGTCCTGAGAAAAAATACATTTACTTACATTACATTTGGTTTCTAGGCTGTAAAATGTTTTTTTTTAAAAAGCCAAAGGGGCCTGACTAAAGAGTTGCAGTCTTCTACCTTGGAATGACTCTGCATAATTTTAATAATAAAAAAAAACCATAAATAATAATAAGGGCGGTTAAATTGAATGCGAATAACACGTTAATGCAACCGGTTTTAACGGCACTAATTTCTTTAACACATTAACGCAACTTGATTTTATGCTAAATGCAGTACCTCTGAAGGTTTATGGACAACATTGGTCATTGTTTTGTGTTGCTAATTGATTTCCAATCGTAAAAATATGCATATATTTGCATAAAGCAGCATATTTGTCCACTCCCATGTTGATAAGAGTATTAAATACTTGACAAATCTCCCTTCAAGGTACATTTTAACAGATAAAAAATGTGAGATTAATTTGCGATTAATCCCGATTAACTATGGACAATCATGCATTTAATCGCGATTAAATATTTTAATCGATTGACAGCCAAGAATCATATGTATACATGTAGCTCTGCAAGAGAGATGCCTGTAATGCCTGAAGTGAGACACTCCTTTTGAATTGAGGTTGAATAGAGCTTCATAGATGTCTACAACATCATATCACATAACATAATTTGGATAAATCAGAAAGCTATGCAGTATTATGTTTGCATGTTTGTGCCTTAGCTACCTACGGTGGCTTGCTAACACAAAGCTAACATTAGCTTGCTAACAGCTAACTTCATAATCTTCATCATCATTTTAGTTATCAACTGAACCCCACATAGGCTGCTAAAATAATGCGTTGACATGCTGAAATCTGATATTTTAGCTAGCGTTTCAGCCTTTGGTTGCATATTGTGGTACATTGCGCTCTGTAAACAGGAAACCCGATTGAAGATTCAACCACTTTTTCTGACCAATGAAAGAGAAAATTGATCTACATGCCGACTAACAAGCTTAGCATGATCATGCATGAAGATCGAGACCTAAAACACTGTATTTTGGTGAAAATATTATTGTTTTGGGAGATCATTAGCATATAAATGGACAAATGACAAGTGCAATATGCTGCAGGAGTGGTTTGAGACATTTCTATAAACACTTTGGGGGGCATTCAAGCTGACCACCGTGCTCATAGAGGACGGACTACAAAGTTTAAACTTACAGGGAATGGGTGTGTTTGATTGTCAGTTAATGTGATTCTAGGTAATGATCACATTAACTGACATAGAAAACACGATAGCTATAAATCCACGTTCCTGGATGCAATTGATTAACAGACAGTAATTGAGAAAGAAATGTGTTTTTTAATACCTGTTCTCATAACTAATTTCTTGGACCTTCTTGTAACTTTCAACCAACCTTGCAGCAGTTAGTGAAGCCGACCACTAAAACACTTTAAACCAAACCAAACACAGTCATTTGTGGGTTAAATTGTGATTTGGCATCTGGAAATTTTGTGAATTCCTTCTCTAGTTTAGTCTAAAGGGTCTGGGGGGCAGAGGTTCAGACTGATAGGAGTTTGGAACTCAGTCAGTTAGACATTTTTTATTGAAGAGTAGTTTATGCAACTTTCCCACATTTGGAGCAGGTCAGATTAGCACTTCATCACTGGCCTGTATTTATATATCAGAAATTCTTTACATGCTTCATACAAAAGTCTTGGATAAGACACACAAATTACTCTTCATTGTGCATCTGAATGGGCAAAGGCACAATGGCAGATAAGTGCTGAAAAAAGGGCATTTGGGAGTATAATTCACTAATGTTTCAATAGCATTTTCTGTTACACGCAAACTTTTTACACCAATCAGAACATAGATACAAATCTGAAGAGGGAAAACAAAAGCAGTAAAAATAAGTCCAATATGAAATCAGAACTTTAATCCAAAAGTGTCTCTGGTTGTTTTTGGCTTCTCTCGGATGCATCTTGCTCATCGCCATCAACATCAACATTACACACAAGTTTTAGTGAGTGGGTGTTAAAGAGCATCACTTCCATGAGTTTATCTTTCTCTGTTTAGTCTTTAACAGTGTGTAACAGTCTTTGGTATGCAGTCTGATAGTCCACTTGAGTGTGAAGACTAATGTCTGTTGCATAGCAGTGAGTTTGGTCACAATCCGCTGAAATAAGCGCTGTTTTGCTTCCCATATTAGGTATGATCAAACATATCTATCTTCCCTCAAAGTGAGAGTCAAGAACTCTCTTTCTTTCTCTGTCTTGTTCTTTGTCCCACCTTTCTTTGCTACCTGCAGCCACACGACTCCACCACCATGTCCTCATACTGCTTGTAGACGACGTTATTGGCCGAGTCGATGTAGAGAATGCTGATTGGGCTGAGTCGCGTCGGGACGCAGCAGGTGGGCGGCGTCGACTCCGGGTCCATTGAGTTCATCAGTGTCTGTATGATGGCGTGGTTGGTTGGCTCAAGGTGCGAGCGGATGGGGAAGTCGCAGACGCCGTCGCAGTGAAAAGCCTCGTACTCCAGCGGTGCAATGATCCAGTCGTCCCAGCCCATCTCTTTGAAGTTCACATGGAGTCGTCTCCGGTGACATCGCGGCCTCGTCTGCATCTTCACCACTTGATGTTGGGGGAGGGTCTGTGGCGGCGGCTGCTGCTGCTGCTGTGGTTTTTTAGCCGCCCTTGCAGCAGGAGCTCGGCGCATCCGCCGCTGGGTGAACAAGTATTCGTAGACGGTTTTGTTGTCATGGCCTGACCGTGCTTTGATCTCGTTGTAGAAAAGGTCGCGTTTCTTGCTTTTGCCAAACGCCAAGAGGAATGCCTTTTCCTTGTTGGTCCTGCCGGGTCGGGCAAACCCTAGAGTGCGCAGGTCCACGGGGCGACCGCCTCTGTGCTCCAGGGCCTCCAGTTCAAAGCACAGCTGCTGGGAGTGCTGGTTCTGCCGGTTTTTGAACCCCTTGAAGATTTTCCATATGTCAAACACTTCCCATTTGCTGCCGAATCCGCCTCCGCCGAGCAGATCCTCCATGGTCTTCGTCTGAAGCAGAACAGCCTGTTGTTTACCTGAAGCGCAGGTGTACAGCTTCAGGCACGGGGACGAGATTCCTCCACCCCCTCCATCAGCGGCTGTGGATCCCATTGAGGCCCTGCGGGGGTCAGACAGGCGCTTCCTCAGGATGCGTAGTTCGGCCCCCAGGAGCCCGTCTCGTTCCAGAGAGCTGACATTGAAGTGATACCTCTGCCGTCTCAGCTGGGGCCCACGCTCATCTGTGAGGGAGGACAGAGAAAGACAAAGACACAGAAATATGAGTTCCAACTGACGGAAAGACAAATACACACACATGGAAGTGGACAAATTACTTGTACGCACATGAAAAGTGCAGGTGCAAAGATGACTGGGATGAAAGAAGGGACAAACAGATGTAAATACACATAAGCATGAACTTATAGCTGCACAGACATACGCACATGCATTAAAACATACAAACACTAATAGTTCTGCAAAGGTTAGTCGACGGTCGATCAAATTAATTAGCAGCTTTTTACTTTTCAAGCAAAACTTTGCAAAACATTTGCTGGCTCCAGATCCTCAGATGTGAGGAATTCAAGCTTTTCATAGTCATACAGTGCATGATAGTAAACTGAATATATTTTGGTTTTGGACTGTTGGACATTTGAAAACATCACCTTGGGCTGTGGTAAATGCGGTAGTTAGTTGCAGCCCTAATGCACACACATACCACAGGCAGAAAAACACAGTCAAGGGCAAGAATAACAACAATATTTACACATTTCCTTACAGCATGCTAATAATCTTCTTCTGCAGGTAGGTGCAAAAACATCAGGAGGAATGAACTGAATGGTGTGGTGTGTAATGTTTTCTTTTGTTGTCAGTGAGGGAAACCAGTGAACTTCCATGTCTAAATGGAATCCAGCAATGAAATCCACTAAAGTACACACACACACACACACACACACACACACACACACACACACACACACACACAGACAGCAGCAGCAGATCTCTCCACTCTGCTCACTTCTTCTCACGTCATTCCCCCTCCTTCCTATCCAGGACTTAAGCATGCATTGAAAAGTACATTAGAACCAGACAGGGAGACCACATCGGACTGTAAACAGGCCTGTTATTATGGACCTGCAGCTATTTAACTGCCGATAGACAGTTAACCAGCATCTGCTTTAGAGGAAACAAACCATCGACAAAACACACACACACGCATTCTGGCACTTCTCTGTGGAAGATCTGATTAAAGCTCAAACTGAGAGTCACGTACTTTTAAAACAGAAGGGATGAAAGTGTTGCAAGATGTAAGTTTAGATGAACTATCGGGTGTGGCCTTTATTATCACATCAGTCTGTGTTTTAAAGTCAAACTGAAGTGATTAAGTAATCAGTATGTGCACTCAGTTACCAGTTTATTATCAAATAAAACAGTCCTGCAATAAATCCTACCTTCATGAAGATTAATAATTAACATTAATATTAACTCATTTGGCAGATGCTTTTGTCCAAAGTGATGTACATATGAGGTACAATCCAAGCAACAGTAGATAAAGCAGAAGCCTTGCCTCAACACCTGCCGCAAGTGCCACAAGAATTGCAGGTGCATGAAGTAACATATAAGTGCCTAGCATTTGATTTTTTTTCTTTTTATATAAAAAAAAGAGCGGGAGGAGAATCAAGAGACGGCGAGAGAAAGAGCATAGTAGGTAAGTAAGTACTCTCAGAAGAGGTAGATCTTAAGGCCCTGACACACCAAGCCGACGATATTTTCGGACAGTTTGGGGCCGTAGATGAGCATCTGTCGGCCTAGTTTTTTTGGTGTGTCCCACAATGTTGGCTCTGGTCTGCCCGTGCTGGTGGCTTTCCGGCCGATTTAGCATGTTGAATCAGCACCGCCGCCCGTCGGTGAGAGAAATCCCTCTGGTTGGCGTCCTCAGGCGTGAGGAAAAAAAGCCAACGAGTAAAGTCAAGAGGAAAAACACAGGAGGCCCTTCTCATTTTTCATCTTCATCTCATCTGATCATTCCATTACATGGATATTTTCACAACAATATGGCCATCTGAAATTAAGCTAAGAGGTGAGTGAGAGTGGTGTGAAAATGGTCAGCAGACGCCACTTTATTTCATGTATGTATCATAACAACGGCTTGTATATCCGCAGTATTCGGTCTTCCAGTTTCCCTTTTTGAAAGACAAATACAGACTACCGCGATCTGCTGGTGTTGAGAGTTATTTCAACTCTCTCAGGCGCAGAGCGTATGTGGTAACTGGCTGGCTGCTGTAGTCTTTGCGGTGTGTTCTAGTGCAACTTTTTGGCCAAGACAAAGGCGACATGAGGCGACACAACTGGTGACCTTCGTTGCTGCTAGTACTTTGATGTCGGGTTGATGTGTCTGGGTTTTTTTAAGACAGAAACGCATTCTGCAGACTGAATCGAGTTTGTAACTTGTTCCACCGCCACACAGGAGAAGAGATTGGATTGGGATTTCATGCCTTGCAGTGATTGGACTGGACTTGATAGGACTAATATCAAGTTGATAGTCCATTTGCAGATTGTAGTAAATGAGAAGGATCATAAACCTGAGTGAAGGACTTAAGGTAGGTGAGTACCAAGCTAGTGGCCACTAGCCACTGACAGCATTAGTAACTTGAACTTAATGCAAGAAGCAAAAAGGAGCCAGTGGAGAGTAATGAAAAGTGGAATGACATGAGCTATATTTGGTTGCTTGAAGATCAGACCTGATGCTGCATTTTTAACAATTTACAGAGGTTTTACTGTGCATGCTGTCATCCCTGCCGGAAGAATGTTACAGTAGTCAAGGTGAGAGATGACCAGTGGCTGTACAAGGAGTTGAGCGGCACACTCAGATGGGCAGATAGGACCTGATCTTTGTAATGTTATATGGTGTGAAGGGACAGGACCAAGTAACAGATGTAACATGCTCAGTGAAAGTTAGCTGGTCATCAATCACGATGCCCAGATTTTGAGCAGATTTGTTGTTAAATTGTGAGCTATATTTTATGCTGAACAGAAGGACAGGATGTTTAGTCTTCGAGAGATTGAGTTGAAGGTGGTGGTCCATCATCCATTTGAGACATCATTGAGGCAGGCTGAGATCCGTACTGAAACAGTTGGGTCGTTTAGACAGATAGAGCTGGGTGTCATCAGCATAGCAGTGGTAAGAAAAACCATGTGAGCTGATAATCGCACCAAGGGATTATCAGCTTTATTTGGCATTACTTGAAGCCTGACTAGATGGATTTTGTGTGACATTAGATTCCACGATTCTTGCGTGGTCTTGTGACATTGCTAGAATCCAGCTGCCGTGCAAGGTTAGGTAGCACCATCTCCCTTGAAGAAGAAGAGTGCTGGAGAGTCTTGCATGGGGGCAAAGAACAATCTGGCAATGAGTAAGTGAAACGGGGAGGCTTAAATACTGGCTTGATGACTGATGATTTGCAGCTGTAAGCTCAGGTGAGCTGAGGAGGGAGAGTGGCTGAGGTGAGGGCGGAGTCATGGAAAAACACTGAGTGCAGGCATGAAGAGGAGCAAATTGTGACATTGTTCGATTGCTGCTAGCCCGCCCCATTAATACAGGTCCGTCCTTTGTGTTCAGCGAGTGGGAGAGAAAACAGTTTTTTGACGGTAGTGAAAATATTGTTTTTGAAAGGCTACATGCCAACAAATAATGGATTGAAGCAGAATATTGCATTAGATGAAAACATGTTGTAAATTTTGGAAATTATTACTTCTATTTTTTTTCTGTAACTGTTGACTTTTGGACTTAACAATGCTCTCGAGTTATTGGAAATGTTTGTATCACACAGATACATTCTGAGTCATTGCTTGCTCAGGTATGCTTCGAACTCATGCGAACTTGGAGCAGGTTGGAGCTAGAAGGCGACACAAAATCTGCTCTCCATCCAAAATCCTTCTACTCATGCTCCACTCCGCTCACATGCTCTGACAAATTGTCATTTTTTTTGAGATCTGGGCACAAAAAGGATGGATTGCAGGTATCGTTTCACTGGAGACATTTTAGATACTACCTAATTATAATGTACAGTTTTTGTTGAAACTGCTGCTGTATTGCATTATACAGAGAGATGTTTCTGTTATTTAGCCTACCTTCATTGATATGTTGGACAAAATAATGTGAAATTGTTTATTTTCTTCCTATACTTTACTTTTATTTTTTGTTTACTTCTTTCATCTTCATCTTTTTTCTGTCCTTATTTTCTTTCTGCTTTCTGTCCTTCTTCCACTGATATGAAAGTATGAAAACCATCTAAGGAACATGTGACAAAATAAAGGAGAGGTAGAAAGGCAAAGAAAGAAAGAAAGAAAAGGGGAAGTGAGTTAATGTGAACAAGTGAGGGGGAAGTGATGTGTCAGGCCATCGGTTACACCTTTGCTCACCCCCTCAACATGCGCAGGAGGTCACCAGCGATTTGCTGAGGACACACTAAACAAATAAAGCCAAAATTAAAAGTACATTAAGTGCTTGAAATGTAAACCTTTAGCAGGGCTAGAAATATTAAACTATGGTCATTTAAACATTGTTTTAAACAGTTTTACACCGTAAAGATAACATTACACAGGGGGGCCACCCTACTTGTGGCTGCGACGAGTGTTTATTTACCCTCCTGAGGCCGTATATCACTGAAAGCAGCAGTGCTGCCAATGACTGACCAGATGGCTGGAAACACACAGCAACCAAAATACAACAGCACACACATATACAAGTATAAATATACACATCTACATGCATGTGCACGGGCCTCTGGAAACTTGGTTTCAAACCCAAAATTTCTCTAATATTAAATAGTCATGACTGAATGAGAAGCAATCACAGTTTAAGTTCAGGTGAAGAAGTCACGTATCATTAAAGAGTTCAACAGTCAAAAACTCTAAGATAATCTTCATCGATGTTTTAGGAAATATGCAGAGAGTTGCCGAGAGTTTCATGAGATTGATACCACTTGTTTGTAAGTGGTAAGTATGAAGCTATGGATAGCAGCTGTTTAGCTTAGCATAAAGACTAGGAACAGAGGGAAACAGCTAGCCTGGCTCCGTCCAAAGGCAACAACACCCACCCAACATCACCTCTAAAGCTGACTAATTAACACATTATTTCTGTTTGTTTTTAATTTATGAAAAAACGGAGTGTAAAAATGTCAAGTTGTGATATGGGTTAGAAATAGTTCGGGACATAACCCCCAATAAAACAACAACTTGACGTTTTCACTATGGGCTCTCAAAGTTAACGCGATAATGCGCTAATGCAAGTTTGCTTTAACGCCACTAATTTCTTTAACACATTAACGCAACTTGCGATTTTTAGGTTGTAGTGGGCTCAGTTGTAAAGCTAGAAGACACTGGCATCGTGTGGAACAAGACCTAAGGAATCCATTGGTACCAACAATGTCAAACTGCCTTGTCGTGAAGGAGGCTAAATAACGGTCCAAACTTACGCTAAATTTTGACGAGGAAAAACTGGCATGGCCATTTTCAAAGTGGTCCCATGACCTCTGACCTCAAGATATGTGAATGAAGATGGGTTCTATGGGTACCCACAAGTCTCCCCTTTACAGACATGCCCACTTTATGATAATCACATGCAGTTTGAGGCAAGTCATAGTCAAGTCTGCACACTGACACACTGACAGCTGTTGTTGCCTGTTTGGCTCGAGTTTGCCATGTTATGATATGAACATATTTTTTTTTGTTTACTAAATGCAGTACCTGTGAGGGTTTCTGGACAATATTTGTCATTGATTTGTGTTGTTAATTGATTCCAATAAAAATATATAACAGATTAAAAAATGTGCGATTAATTTGCGATGGACAATCATGCGATTAATCGCAAAGTAAATATTTTAATCGATTGACAGCCCTAGTTTTTATTAATTCATAAAAAAAAAGGAGTGTAAAAGTGTCAAGTTGTGATATTGGTTAGAAATGGTTATAACCCCCAATAAAACCACAAATTGATGTTTTTACACTTTGGTTTTGCATGGATTTATCTAAGCATAGAGCATATTAATTAGTGAGCTTTACAAGTGTTATAGGTGGGTTTTGTTGCCTTTGACCAAAGCCAGGCTAGCGGTTTCCCCCTGTTTCCAGTCTTTATGCTAAGCTAAGCTAAACTAACTGGCAGCTGGCTACAGCTACATACTTAGCATACAGATTGGTATCAATCTTTTCACATACTAGAGTGACTTTTAGATGTGTGATAGCTCCCTCAGCTCGCAGCAGCTTCATGCAGCTTTGAAGTCAGTTCCAGCATAGTTATGAGCAACAGAGTCATCTCTTTTCCCATCATTCCCTCTGAATGTGTGTATACGAGCGGCTGACCTTCCTGACTCCCCTCCAGATGCTCTTACCTCATGGACTCCCGAACACAGACATGTCTACATTTAGACAATTTACAGCCCGGTTTCCTGCGCCGCCCTCTTCTAGTAACCCCCAGACTGGTGTTAACCTCCAGTCCGCTCCCTCTGATCTGCCAGCCCTCTCCACGCTCCCAGCCCAGAAATCAGACATCAAGCCCTCCTCCTCATTCACAACCTCTGGGTCTTCTCGCTCAGCACTCTCCTCTCACCTCAGCTCTTACCCTGGATCGTGCTCCAGCTCCTGTTGTGTCCTTTCTTTTGTCAACTTTTTTTTTCTGAGAAATAATTCAGTTAGTCAGCATACATTTCTCTGCAGTGACACAGATAACATCAATGTTAAAAATGTTTAAAACCAAAGGAAGATAATCATTAGGTGCACTGCTTCACACTTGCATTTCACTTCTCTAATGCTGCCAAAATTAGCCCTCGGACTATAACATGGGCTTTCCTTTAATGCTGAGGCAGTGGAGGTATGATTGACTGCAGCATCCGTCGTGTTAATGTTTGTATATCACCAGGAAAGGCTTGATAATTTATAAGGAGTTCAGAGGTTTATTCCATTTGCTGTGCCCAGTGTTTCTATGTAAACATAGATAATAAAGATATAACATTGTGTCACATTTCATCAGTTTCTTACACAGAAATAACATTTGTGTTAGGGTTCAGTTGAATTTGGAAATTTTAAATGTTTGTCCTATGTGGGAATTAAACGTGATTTTAGAGCCATACAATGCTCAATAAAACCCAATTACCCCCCCAAAAAACGTTGTCTGGAAGTGACAAAACGCGTAATTCAAACACCCAAAACAGCATCAGGAAAAACTGCTGTCAGAAACAAGAGGAGAATGGGTCGTCAGTGACAGAATTTGACCCACGTGGAGAGATGGTACATGGCAAATGGACTTGCATTTATATAGCGCTTTTCTAGTCTTCCGACCACTCAAAGTGCTTTACACTACATGTCAGCATTCACCCATTCATGGCAAAGGCTGCTAAGGTGTCCATCAGGATCTAATCTAAATACTCATTCACACACACCGATGGCTATGCCAATTGCAATTCGGGGTTAAGTGTCTTGCTCAAGGACACATCGACATGTGACCCGGAGCAGCCGGACCGAACAATGTCAGCATTCACCCATTCATGGCAGAGGCTGCTAAGGTGCCAACTTT
The DNA here is from genome assembly GCA_916701665.1 of Sebastiscus tertius. Lineage (NCBI taxonomy): Eukaryota > Metazoa > Chordata > Actinopteri > Perciformes > Sebastidae > Sebastiscus > Sebastiscus tertius. The sequence continues at coordinate 10,962 of CAKAOH010036727.1, read as the reverse complement.
AAAATACTCATTCACACACCGATGGCACAGCCTGTGGGAGCAATTTGGGGTTAAGTGACTTGCTCAAGGACACATGACATGTGCCCCGGAGCAGCTGGGGCTCGAACCACCAACCTTCCGATAGTTGTCCACCAATCGGAAGGTCGGTGGTTCGAGCCCCGGCTGCTGCTCTACCCTCTGAGCCACAGCCGCCCTGTATAGAACTAGAAAGAGAGCGGCAGATGGAGAACTATAGAAGGAGAGAACGGGGTCGTGTTTTTTTTACCTTGTCCTTTATCCACGAAGCTGGTGATGGTGTTGGCCAGACCCGCTTCATGCAGAGCGCTGCTGCTGTTCAGGTCCCCATTGGAGAGAGACCAGTAAAGCGACAGCATGTAGTCGTGAGGAATAACCAGCGGCTGTTTATTATGATGCGCTTCTTCCCTGTCGCTCACTTTCTTCTGGGCCGCCTTGCCGCTGCTGCTGCTGCTGAATCCCCGCTGCTGCGCCACCGGTGCCGCGCTCTGCTGCTGCTGCTGCTGCTTTTGCGCACGGACGGTCCTTTGAAGAGGCCCGGTGCGCACTGGTACTGGTGCAGAAGCTGCTGCACTCCTCGCTCTAGAAGCAACCTTGCCCAGTAGTTTTTTCCCCGGTGAGCCTCCACCTCCACCTCCACCTCCAGCCGCAGTCCCAACAACTCCTTTCCCTGCTGCAGCATGTGCGCCAATGTGAGCATCCCAGGAGGAGCGCACTGCAGCCTCTCTGCGTCCCAAGCTCACTGGTCTGTCTCGTTGTTGCTGCTGCAACTGTGCACTGTTCACTGCATTAAGCTTGCCTTTAATAACAGTCGTCGCCTCGGCCTTGATTAACGGAGGTTCTGCAGCGCGGATCCGCGTAATCCTCGCCGGACTCACTGGTTGCCTGTCCGCTGCCTCTCCAAGCCGGTGGTGGTGGTGGTCGGTCGGTCTGCTCCGGCTGAGTGAACCGAGGACCGAGGGATGCAGGTAAATGAGAGTCCAGCAGCTCAGCAGAAGAGAGAGACGCTTCACAACTTTCATCCTTAAAGTCCTTTTGCCTTTTTTTGCCAGGCCGTCATTGTATTTTAAACCTGCAAGTCTGTTTCAGAATTAGTTGACCTGTTTGGTTAAAGAAAGCAGTCCTGTTTGGTCCGAGTCTTTTTCATCCTCTGAGTTTACTCTGCCAGAGGTGTGAAATGAATAAAAAAGTGCTTCTCCCGTCTGCAATATGTGACTATAGACATATGCAAGGTTGTAAAAGCAAAAGATGTGGACTATAACTGAGTTTTAAAAGTTGAAGAAACAAATCCTGTAAACCCTTATTCTCCCATCCGTCATCTGTAAGAACCATAGTGCCAAAGAGATCCTGTGTGTGATAGAAGAGCAGAAAATCCAAGAAAAAGGTTAAGAAAAAAAAGTGGACTTGCGTTAAAAACCCTCCACGGCTGCGATTCTGCTGGATATCTTGTAAGAAACTTCTTTAAATCCCACTTTTTTTTTCCAAGAGAGGCAAGAATGGCGTAATGCCGCTGCCTCCGTTTCTTTTTTTTCTCTCTCTCTCTTTCCCTTCAAAGTTTGAACCTCGTCCAGTGAAAATATTTCACTCACACACCAACCTGCAGGTGCTCGAGAAGAAAATCCTCCAACAAACCTGAGCGCAGGAATTGGAAACGGAATTCCAGAAAGCTGTTTTAATTACCCCGTGATGTCATGCTGTCCAAAGTCATTTAACAGCAATATTTCTTCTCAAATCTTCCTCCCCTCTTTCCACCAATGACTCACTGGAGCTGTAACACAAAATGGCACAACCCCCCCAACCAAAGTTAAAAAAGAGAAAAAGAAAAACTTTGCATTATGTCATTTGAAGTGAGCAGTTTTTCTAGGCTTCCACTTTGTCCAAACAAAAGAGTGAGAGGGGTGTCAGGTGATGTCAGGGTAGATATCTCTCTCTCTCTCACACACACACACACACACATACACACACACACACACACACACACACACACATACCAAATATAAGTATTCAGATCCTTTACTTAAAGGGACTGTTTGTAACTTTTAGAATTGCTTAACAGCGACATCTGTGGCTGTTAAGTCACCGAAAGTCAGCGTCGGGCTCGCGCTTGTGCTCGCTCTCGCTCAAAACAGTAAAGCGACACGCGTCAGCTAAAACCACAATATCACTCTATACTTCACCTGCTTGGCAGGAATGTTAGCTGACCAGACGAAGGTCTCTCCATGAATCAATGCTGATTCTAATGTTGGCTTTCCTGCTTCAGCAAAAGCGGGTCGGTGCCGGGGCTGAAGCAGGAGGAGAAACGTTATCGCCTCCCGGCTGCGCCCGCAGGGAGACACCGGCACCCGGTCGGAGACGATAACGTTTCTTGTTGTGGAACCACGTCACTTCACAAGACACGGAAAAACCTCTGTTGGTGTGGAGGAGCTGCAGCAGTTATTTCTGCGCAAACGTCCACTGTACATTCACTAGATATTCTCAGAGCTAAACTAACTCGTCTGCAGAGTGTAGTGTGCGTGCATGCACGTGAGAGTGGAGCGAGCTGAGTGAAAGCAAGCAGAGGAGCAGAGACTCCAGCCACACGCGAGCGCGTATATGCAAGCGCGCATGGGACACCGACCCGGGTGATTTATACGTGTAAGAAGTTACAAACAGTCCCTTTAACTGGTAACGTTAAATAAATTCAACATTTGAGTCAATGTACTTCAATTTGAAAAATGACTACTTTGTTTAGGTTAGAGGAGCATTGTTGACATTGTTACAATGATAACCACTTATCCACTAAAGTCTGTTTTTTGTTGTTGAATTATACATTCACCTCGACTTCCGCCCTCTGAGGACTTTGTGTCTCTACAACGTCTCCTGACTGATAAGACAAGAGTCATACTTCCTACAGCCACAAGAGGGCGCTGTCTCTTGAACGTAAACAAATGTTGCTGAAACAACTGATGCTGTCGTTTTTCTTCGGAGGACAGTCTCCACCTTTAGTTTTCATCAGCCTCAGAAAAGAAATGACAATATAACAAAAAAAAAATTAAAAGTAGGGCTGTCAAAGTTAACGCGATAAAAACACGTTCACACAAAATCGTTTTAACGTCACTAATTTCTTTAAAGCATTAGAGTGAAGATACTATCATCATATGAAACTAAGCCTAAGGAATCCATTGGTACCAAACAGGTCATACTCGCTTGTCGGGAAAGAGATTGGATAACTTGCGCAAAATTTTGGCGAGGAAAAACTGTCATGGCCATCACCTCTGACCTCCAGATATGTGAATGTAAATGGGTTCTATGGGTACCCACGAGTCTCTCCTTTACAGACATGCCCACTTTATGATAATCACATGCAGTTTGGGGCAAGTCATAGTCAAGTCAGCACACTGACACACTGTTAGCTGTTCTTGTCTGTTGGGCTGCAGTTTGCCATGTTATGATTTGAGCATATTTTTTATGCTAAATGCAGTACCTGTGAGGGTTTCTGGACAATATTTGTCATTGTTTTGTGTTGTTAATTGATTTCCAATAATAAATATATATATACATTTGCATAAAGCAGCATATTTGCCCACTCCCATGCTGATAAGAGTATTCAATATTTGACAAATCTCGCTTTAAGGTACATTTTGAACAGATAAAAAATGTGTGATGAATTTTGATGAATCGTGATTAAATATTTTAATTGATTGACAGCCCTACAAAAAAGTCATGGCTTAGAACTGGAGAGAGTCGGCACTGTGAACATCCACGATTTTATTCTCCACTTTTTAATTTTCCTTCCTTTCACTGGAGGACAGGGGGCTTGGTTTTGATTCTAAAACTCTTTGCCAGTTTAATTTATGATGCCACAAGGAGCGCCAGCTTAGTGTCATAAATTTAGTTTAGACCATGCTCTAGGAATAATTAGCAGCCAGAAAGCTTGGGTTCAAATTTGGAGATTTTGGCAGTCGAGGAGGGTCTCTGGTGGTTTGTAACAAGAGCTGGTGTTCTGCTGCCGTGTTTCTCTTTACCTCTGTCTCTTTTAGCTTTCTTTCCTTTTCTCTCGATCTGTGTCTTTCACCGCTCAGCTCCGTATGAGGGCATGATGGATGAACAGAAGTGATTGGATAATATGAGGCTGTCATGGATCACACATAAAATCAACCTGATCCAGTCAATTCGACTAAGCAGCTAAAGGATGTGAGTAACGGTGACTGGCCAAGTCGCTGCAGCACAGACGAGGCTCAGTAACAGCTTTATGTTTGCTTTAATTGTAAAATACGCCCCAGCGTAATGCATCTCTGCTGCATTAACAGAGTATACTGTTGTTTTTCTCTCAGCCCTTCAATTTGTAGTTATAATTTCAGCCCAGACTGTGCCAGACTGACTTTATATGCAGATAATTGTGGCTAAGACACATTAGGAACCACAAGTCAAAGCATCAACTCTCTTTGACTTTAATTTGAGTTTATAGCTACACAAGCAGCTGTGTGACGCGGTAATGCTCTTTACACGGCAGAAAACCTGGCTACAGAGATACCAAGTGTGCTTGTATAGATGAAGAAAGTCGAAAAAAGGTTCAGTTATGTTCTCCTTTTTGTGTAGTGCGAAATATATAGTTATTTCCATCTCTCAAAGGGGAACAAAGCTGTTTTTGGCTATATTAGTGGAATCAACATTCAAGGTACGTATTCGGTCCAATTTTAGACCCAGACTCATTTTAGAATCTGGCTTTAATTTCAGCCGATCACTTGTTTGATGTTCAGTTTGAGGTCACAGCGCTTCATTACTCACCTACGACCAACGATGATGATGATCGGACGATCAGATGGATTTGTAGCGGGTCAGCTATTTTGGTCAAATTTCCAACATGGCTGTTGTTGAAAGATCTGTTAGGTACTGACTTTACATTCATAGTAGAATTACACAAGTAATGTTAACATTGAGAATGTGGTTGCCTTGTTGTCCTCTTTCAATTCCTTCCAAATGTTACATTGCTGTTCAGGAGGTCATACTGTACCCCATATTCAAATAGGTACATTTCAGTTAAAAAAAAAATAGTATATCTTGGAGTCATACAATATTCCCTGGTGCTCTTTTTTGTCCAAAGATCTTCTTGATTTGAAGGGGTGTAAGACCATTGTGGGCTACACAGTGGCTAGTACTGTCGCCTCACAGCAAGAGGCTCGGGATAAGCGGTGGCAGATGATGGATGAATGGTAAGACCATTGTTAAAACTATACTGTTAGCCTATATCTCAGCATTTAATTCATTTCTGTGAATAAAACTAAATTAAATTGTTATTTTTAAAGTTTGGATTATTATTTAAGATATGAACTTCAAAAAATCTCCCAGGATAAGGACGCTGTGAAGACCTGAACACAAGTTATATTCACAGAAAAGTACGCAGATAAAACAACCAAAGAGCTACAGTACTACCGTAATACAACAATGGTCAAGCGTCAATGAGAGGAAAACACTGAATTAAGCAGCCTATTAAGTATGTATGATTGTTAAAAATTAGAATAATACATAACACAGACAACGAATTGTATTAAAAGTTCCTAAAAATAATATTCACAGGAAATAATCTCCTACAAATGCATCCAAATTGCTTGTTTTACACAAACTTCCCATAGTTATTATGTTCACTATTTGGGTTAATTTACAGTTTATCAGTTCTGTACTGTTATTGTTATTCATTGAATATAATATGAAATATCTATGAAATGTGTCACTTAGCCAGGGGTCGTCAGTTTACTCAATGATAAGGATGAATGTGGGGAACCACTTGTACCCATTTTTGGGTGCATCCCTTCAACCAGCAAAGGACACATTCTGTGTATCACGTTGCGGCTCCGTCAGAAATAGACGACACGCACAAAGCAAAGGAGAGACAGAGGAGATGCACATACACATAAAAACCAGAGACTGTATATAAGAAGTCGACTTAGTCACTGTGAAGTCACCCATTGGTTTGTGGACTACGGTTTTGAATCATGCTGTATTGAAGATTTGAAATTAGCATTTGAGACCATAAACTCCTGTTTACGATGTTTACTGAGGTAATAAATCAAGTAAGTGAGAAGTAGGGTCATTTTCTCATAGACTTCTATACAATCAGACTTCTTTTTGCAACCAGAGGAGTCGCCCCCTGCTGGATAGAAAGAATGCAAGATTAAGGCACTTACACATTGTAAAATAATTGTAATTTAAACATTTTAGTATTCACTTTGTCTGATTAGATAATCCTGAGTCTGCAATAAATAGTAAAAAGCCAGATTCTCATCAGCCTGTCTTTAAATGTGCTCTGTACTGTGCTCTCCTGTCCGCCCCCGGGCTTTGCCATGCAACGACAATAATAACTCAGTGGGCAGACGGGTGTGTAGGCTGCACTGCTGATATTTAGACAGACAAGGGTGAGTGACACTGCTAAAACCGCACAGCGAGACAGCGTCTGCCGTGAGGTTAGACCAATAAAATAAAGAGTCAATTTGTTACCAGTAATCCTCCTTCCAAAACTTTGAGCCAGTGCTTGGAAACACGTCCTGTTGTCACTGACACTCTGTGGAAATCTGCTGCTGTGTTTATAAAACATCACACCATAGGCGGAAAAAAAAGTTTGTTTAAATGGCAGGAAATATAGAATATTCATGGTTTGGCTGGACAGATGTGTCGGTGGGCCGATATTGGTCTTTTATTATATAATTGGAAATATTAGTCACATTGTCCACTAATGTAATGGTTCCACTATGATTAAAGTTACAAAATGAGTTGCGCTGAACGTGTGTGAATGTGCTTGATTCCATTTATATGTTGGTGTCATTTGCTAAATCTTCCACTGGCAGTTTGGGCTCTTCGTTGGTTTATTTATGCTGTCCAGTTAAGAAGGTTAGCCCAGTACTGTATAATTTGTCTGACCGAAGTCATTGTTGGTGTATTTTAATTCAGTCTTAAAGATGTTTTATCCCAGTGGTGTGTTTCCATGGAAGGTATCATTTAACAAGACTGAGAGGCCAACCCCGTCTGCTACAAAATTACGCTCCCATACAACTAAACTGCATTTGTAATTACATTTTAAAGGAAATGTATTTTCTCCCAGATTGTGCTTGCAGTTTTAAACACGTGGTTAATGTTAAAAAAAAAAAAAAAAACACAACAAAACTACTTGATTAGGTTTAGGCAACAAAATTACTCGGTTAGGTTGAGTAAAAACCATCATGGTTTGGCTTAAAATTACTAACAAATCTACATGATTAGGTTTAGTAAAAAGAAATACGTATGTTTGTTACGTATGTTATGGACGTAGATTGAAATAGGTGAAAATTGATTTTTAGTTTCACACTGGACACAATACAATGACAAAACATGTTGATGTTTAACAAGCATAATGTAAGGACATTTACTAATCCGTTATATTATGAAATAAAATTTAAAAAATGTATATAAATAAATAGTGTGTCAAATGAAGCTTTTCATGCGTTCCCTGTCCGTCTGACCTGGCACAGTTAAGGAGGTTTTGGAACAGCAGCTGAAAGAAGAAAACCTCCGACAGATTTCTTTGTTTACAGCTTGTTTTGGTGAAGGTTCCCTTTAGGACCAGAATAGTTGTCCCTGGTTGCCTCTCTTTGGTTTCCCCTCCTGACTTCAGCTCCACGTCATATGCTCTGAGTTAAGACTGTGTGTGCATGCATGTATGCGTGTTTGTGTAAATGTAATCCTGTGCGTGTTCACCAGGTGTCACACTGTTAAACAGCGCTTTGATCAAACCAGAAGAAGTTGGGATTTGTCCATTAGGAGGTTGGTTTGTGTGTGAACGGTATCGCGTGACCGTGTTTGTCGCCAGCTGGTTAAATTCATCACGTAATCAAGACAGGTTCCTGGTTCTGGTTGTTTTCAACATGTGCCAAATCTTCGGCCAAGACACAACGTATACAAGACTATCTATGCATGGTGAAAATGTTATAACCTTCTGTCTGAGTGCGCAGTGTGACGTCTCCTTGCACTACAACATGCAGTCATGACTGAACCCGTGTGAATCCAAACTTTTCGGTAAATTTAGTTCCGTTTGCTGAAATGTTGCTTCAAAGATTCGATCACTTCTCATACCGAGTGCTTATTGTGAACTAGCTGGAGTTGTACTTTGCAGAGCAGAGAGTATTTTAAAACTTGACAATACTTTGTTGCAGGCAACGTTTAGCAGGCTGGAAGGTTAGGATACCTTCTGAATCTGCAAGTTATGTCAAGTTTTGGTTTTACTGTTAGATGATACGCTCTTCTCAGGTTTGTTCAAGGGGAAAGTAACTAATTACATTTACTCAAATACTGTACAAATTTGAGGTTAATTTAAATGCATAAGTCCTAAGGCCAATATTTATTTTTTAAAAATGAATACATATTTGTGTATCAGAGTTTACTTTCTTCTCCTGTTAATCATCTCATGACCCCTCAGATTTATCCGGTGACCCTTTGGAGGGGCCTTTTGGTGCCCTAGGCAATTTTCATAAATAACCATATTTATTATGATAAATAAATAATTGGTCCCTGATATTGTCAGCTTAAAAGTGTTTTTTAATACTTTACTTTTAATTTACACTTTTATTAACAAATAAGTGCATCCGGGCAGATAAAAAAGTGTGAGAAAGAGAGTTACAGTGGTGAAAAGTGTATTTCTTTCTTTATTGCTTTCTTTATTTGTTCATTTGTGACCTCAATGCAAAAAAATGAGAAAGGGTGCCTACCGTTATTTATTTTAATTATTATGGTTTCATTATTTTTCTTTAGAGGGCAACCAGCGCACCCCAGAAGGTGGTGCCCTATGGCGACCGCCTACATGGCCTATGCCTTAAGCCTGCTCTGCCTAGGTT
>CAKAOH010036726.1:72921-101582 GCA_916701665.1 Sebastiscus tertius | reverse complement strand
CTGACCTGAGTGAGGTCTCCTTACTGACACACACACACGCACACACACACACACACACACACACACACACACACACACACACACACAGTTTTTATGCAAGAAACTGCAGCAACATCTATAAAAGATAAAACAGTCCAAATACAGTGAGAGTAACTGAGCAATTTAGGTTTTTAATTGTGCTTAATGTTTTATTCTGCTCTATTCTTGTGCAGCAAAGAGTTAAGATGTGGGTTTGGCCACTGTACCAGCATTCTGGCTTCTCTTCTTGTCTGATGAAGAGTCAGTGTTGAGATTGAGATTTTTATTCATAAAACCTTAAACTAACTTAAATAAAATCAAAAAAAAATTTAAAAAATGTGACTTGAATCTGACCTCTGCATTTAACCCACCCTATTTAGGAGCAGTGGGCTGCTGTAAAGCACCCGGGGAGCAACATGGGGTTCAGTGTCTTGCTCAAGGACACTACGATATGCAGACAGAAGGAGCCCGCGGACGAGTGGGTGACCCTCCCTCATCCCTGAGCCACAGCCGTCCCCACTATCTGCAACCTCAACCAAGTGCTTTTAGTTGCCTTAGTAACCTTAACCATAAATCAACCATAGCTGCCACACAGAGATGATCGGCTGAATATATTGCCCACCTATTCAAAGGTGAGCGCTGGTGTTTTTTGAATTGACCATGTTAGAATATCCGATTCCTTACTGTGGAGCATGTGAACCCATCAGATTATCTAATCATTTATCATGTAAATACTTAGAATTGACGATCCGGACTGATTCCATTTGAAAGAACCTGTTTCATGTAACCGCAGTCACTGAGGTCATCGGTGGAGACAGGCCCCTAACACCATAATGACCTGCTAAGCTCTCTGCTCACGGCCCATCATCTCCCTCCCTTACCGTAAAGAGGGATTGAGTGTCTGTCTGTGAGTAAGTGATGTGTGTGAGTGACAGATGTGAACACTTTTATCTGCCTCCAAAACCAGATAAAGACACAGTGCTGGAGTAACGAACAAAGGAAGCTGGGTTTTTAAAAGGCGGTTACCTCTGTCCCAATACTCAGAGCCAACTACAGCTCTCTGTAACAACACTTAGCCTTTAAAAACAGCAGCTTTATATAATACAGACTTGGGTTTGTGTCCATGCCTATGATACCCCTCTTCAGGGTTTTAGTCCGCTAGCAGCGTGGCACTATGGATGGATAGCAATAAAGGTTGGGCCACCATTTTGGTCCATATGTCAACATCAAGCACCATCATCAAGTCATTTTAATTTGTCCAATGCTTTGGTTTATACCAAACTAATGACATTCCCATCAGCCAAAGCTGTGCTGTATTTTTTTGTTAGCATGCACACTCAACTAAGATGGTAAGCAGCACCATGGAAAATCCAGTACATTACACTCAGCATAGTGTCATTTTTATATATTAATTTTCTTTTCGAAAATGTCATGAATAAAATATGGTTTTGTCTTTTTGGTCTGACTGCTCCAAGCCCTAGCTATACTTCCATACACTAACTATCTGTGTATCATATACACATAACATTAAAGTAGACTGTAAATGTAATCTACAAACAAACCTTTGGACTTAGCTTCTTCAGTTCTGTATGTTGTCCACCAAAAGTTCTGTTATACTGTCAACTCTTGCTTCAAAGAGCCCAGTGAGATCCAAGCATGCAGTATGATGTGTACGTATATGCATAATCATTGGGAACAAACAGTAGAATTGATCATTTATTATGAAAAATAAATTAAAATGCTCCACTTTACTTCTGTTACTTTTATCACTTTTATCACCGATTTCTTTTTTTCTTTCCACCATGATTCAGCCTAAATAAAAGTAACTACTCGTTGTGGATTCTGCACCGTTCTCAACATGCTTGTTCATAGAAGCCATGTGACAACATATTTTGCAGTTATAAGTAATCCAGGATGCCGCTTTACACCCAAAAGGAAAGATGTCTACTATTAGGCTTGGTTAAGGTTGGCACTGGGCTGTGAGAAGGATGGCCTTTGTCAACGTTTTCCTGTTTTTGACATTCACAGATAGGACATCAAGGTACGGCAGAGGGCTGGACAGCATGTGGTTTGATAACAGCAGGGTGGCATGTCTGTTGTTTATAGAAGATGGCTTTATCGAACCACGGACAATATGGAACCGGAGTCAGTTGTAAAAGTTCCGTTCACTGGTAAGAATGCCAACTCGGGGCTTCCTTTGCAGATATAAAACTGAACAGTCTACACCTTTGACCTTTCTTGGATTAATAGCTGGAGCGACTAAACAGTTTTTTACATTTCTCTGTGTGCTTGTGAGGACCATTTGGAGGACGTTTGCTGGCAATAATACACCATTACGACTCTGCCGTGGCCCTATATGCAGCAAGGAAATGGACGTATGGATGCATGGATGAATGAACGCAATTGTTCTGTCCTATTTCTGCGTTCTAGGGGACAGGCTGGATTGATTTGGTTTACAAGTTTGAATTCAAGATATTACTCTTCCAGAAAGCCGTAGACTCGTGCTTTGATTGTCTGTCCTGTCTGTCCGTCTGATATATTTCTTCTCCCAGGGGACGAGGCCACGCAGAGCCTGTACTTGTGTGTCTTTCTGTGTCTGCAGGCTACACGTTAATAACAAGCACTAACGAAGAGAAATGATCCTTTTAGCTTCAAGTGCGTTGTATGGGCTGCACAAAGACACACACAGTTGACATGTAGCTCATCAGTGTGTGAATGGCTTCTCTGACATTTGGGGTCTTTTCTCTGTTATGAGGGACTTGTACACTAATCACTGCGGCGGTGCTGCCACACAGCACAATAGGTTGCAGTGTGTGCGTGGGTGTGTGCTATGGTGGTCTGGCGATTCTTTCATGGCTTAATGAGGTAAGCAACAACATGCCTGAGGCCATGCTGGAGACAGGACACACACACACACACAGAGTCACAGAAGTTGGGCTAAAGATAGTTGCTATTTGAGTTGTCAAACTTGAGTGGAATCATGGGGTCAAACAGAGTTAGCCTCATTGGTTAAGGGTAGAGAGCATAGGCGCCGAAACAGGGGGGACGACGAGACTATCTGTCCCCCCTCTTTCAGGTGTTATGGTAATAAAGTGATATCATCTAAGCCAGGTATTAAGGTCATAGAACATTGGCAATAATGTCTATATGGTGTAACATGTTGGACCTTTATCTGACCTAATTCAAATGAAATCAAAGTGATCATAAATTCAGCCCACCATAGTCTCAGTAGGCCCGCCACAGTTTCATAATTAGCCAAAATTATTGTTACTAAGGCAGTACAAGTTAACGCGATATAGCGCATTAACGCAACTTGCGATTTTTAGGTTGCCGTGGGCTTAGTTTTAACGCTAGAGTGAAGATACTGGCATTATATGAAACTAAAAAACCTAAGGAATCCATTGGTACCAACCATGTCATAGCTTGTTGAGATGGAGGCTAAATAACGCTACAAACTTATGCAAAATTTTGGCGAGGAAAAGCTGGCATGGCCTGGAGACATGGGAAGGGGGCAGGGCTCCCGGCGCGACTGTCAACCGGGTGGACTGTCCTCGGTGCATCAGGGGTCTGCATGGTTGTCGGCAACCCACTTGACCCAGCTTGAAACATACACCCAGTCTTGTTTACCATGCTTTATGCCGTGTCATCATCATTGATATACAACTAATGTGTTTATGATTTTACTAGAGCACAAACTTCTTCATAGATCAAGCCTCATTATTTGCTCTCAAAGTGCACCAGGTTGATGCATTTAACTTTAAAATGTACAAATAAACACAGTTATAACACCTGATGAGGGCTCCACATCATGTTGTGTTATAAAGCAGAGTTCATGTTACCTATGTTATCTATGTTGCCACATAGCCTGTAAACTAAATGTACTTGCTGCCTTGTTATATTTGCCTTATCTAGAACAGGGATGGGGAACTGTTTGCCACAGAGAGCTGAGAGTCTGCAGGTTCAACCAGTCAGCTTTAACATGCGAGTCGGCACAACGTGTAGTTGAGATTTGGGAGATGTGCGCTTTGGCTCTTCTGCATGCCTCTGGGACCTTCAGTGTCATCCACAAGTGTCTCTGTGAACTTACGCAGAGACGCTTATGTGTATCTTTGGAGAAGCATAATCCCAGTTTGATGAAGAAGGGAGGTTAAATGCACTTCAACCGCCTCACAAGAAATAGTAGGCCTGCCCGGTGCGGTATATCTTTCCATTTCCTTTGCGTCTGAATCAGATTGTAGCCACATGCTGGCATCATTATATTGCTATCACAACACACCAGACTACAGTTTAGCAGCAGATCAGAGAAGAGAACATCCATGCATTCACAGTGCAGGTAATAGTGGGACAAATTGTTCATCATATGTGGCTCAGATTTGGGGGGTTTTAATTGGATATTTGAACAGAAAACAATCTCACACTTTGAATTCATATTTGGCCCGCTTCCATACATTATGTGCTCCTTAATCCATATCTGTGACAAGAGCCCCAACATATTGGAATTTATGTGACTTTTATATCCCTCCAGCACAGTATATGTTATGATTTTAAGGTGGCAGTTTGATGCACAGTGTTAGCTCCACTTGTATTAGCACACAGTAGATGGAGGACACAGATGTAACACAGTGGAGGCGTCTCTGTCCACATCAGTAACCACAGCTCCACAAAAAGCCATGATAAAAATCACAGCTCTCTTTTTAAAATCTTGGCACATTCTTGTTTTTATGAATTTACAGCCACACTTTACTGCATGAACTCGTTGGGTGTGATGTCTTTATTAGGCTATTGTGCAGCAGTGTTATGTCAGCTATGTAACTATTTTAAGAAGGTATAACACATTTTTCTGGTACAAATAAAAAAGGTGAATTCATAAGCCATAAAGAGCAAGCTTGCCTAGTTTGATACACTGCTACAGCCTCACTTTGTCTGTAATGACCATTAGCTTATGGTGGCTAATGTTGACTAATATTGTGTGATCGGTGGTTTGATCCCCGGCTCCTTCAGTCCACATGTCGATGTGTCCTTGAGCAAGATACTTAAAGTGGCAGTAGGCAGTATAGTTTTGGCATCATTGGGCAAAAATTACATAATAACCTTTCAGCATGTTGTAATTGAAATGTTCTGAGTGATAACTAGACTTCTGCACCTCCTCATGGCTCTGTTTTAAGGCTTTAAAAAATCTAGCCTGTGACGGGAGACTTTGACCAATCACAGGTCATTTCAGTGAGAGCATTCCTATTGGCTGTACTCTGGTCATGTTACCAGAACTTGGGGTTCCTTCACCAGATTTCACAATGGCGGAGGTGTCACAAACTTCCTCATTTTACAGCTAAATAGTACACTACAAGATGATTCTGAAAACATTTGAGGAGAGAAATAGGCATTAATGTAACATAATATTGATTCATATTTGATCAGCGCTGCCTAGTTTGACAGTCTGGTCGGAGTTCGTGAGTGATTGACAGCCGGCTCTCATAGACAGCAGATAGACAGTAGACCTCAGGTCAGCTCTTCCTGCTTGTTTTTCTCCGGTCTGTGAAATCTTGCAGATGCCGTTAGGAGAACCGGAGGTCACTGGAGGACACAGAGGAACATGATTTTTTTCAGGTTACCTGTTTCATGTACTACTGTCAGGATATAGCAACCATTTTATAAAAATTACTTTTTTCATATCATACTTGCTCCAATCACGCCTACTTCAGCTTTAACCCCAAATTGCTATCCATCGGTGGTGTGAGTATTTAGATTAGATCCTGATGGGCAGGTTGGCACCTTGCAAGGCAGCCTCTGCCATCAGGGTATGAATGTGTGTGTGAATGGGTGAATGCTGACATACACTCACCGGCCACTTTATTAGGTACAAGGTGTACCTAATAAAGTGGCCGGTGCTAGTACCGGGTGTTCTTCTGCTGCTGTAGCCCATCTGCTTCAAGGTTCAACGTGTTGTGCGTTCAGAGATGGTATTCTGCACACCTTGGTTGTAACGAGTGGTTATTTGAGTTACTGTTGCCTTTCTATCATCTCCAACCACTCTGCCCATTCTCCTCTGACCTCTGATATCAACGAGGCATTTCCGTCCACACAACTGCCGCTCACTGGATATTTTCTCTTTGTTCGGACCATTCTCTGTAAACCCTAGAGATGGTTGTGCGTGAAAATCCCAGTAGATCAGCAGTTTTTGAAATACTCAGACCAGCCCGTCTGGCACCAACAACCATGCCACGTTCAAAGTCACTTAAATCCCCTTTCTTCTCCATTCTGATGCTCGGTTTGAACTTCAGAAAGTCGTCTTCACCACGTCTAGATGCCTAAATGCATTGAGTTGCTGCCATGTGATTGGCTGATTAGCCATTTATGTTAACAAGCAATTGAACAGGTGTGCCTAATAAAGTGGCCAGTGAGTGTATAGTATAAAGCGCTTTGAGTGGTCAAGATACTAGAAAGGCGCTATATAAATGAAAGTCCATTTACCATTTACCATGTCAGTATTGCATTGTAGTATTTCCTTTCTCATGTGCTATTGAAAATGGCTTTGCATGCCGCCTGCCATAGATTGCAAACCCCAGACATAGGGTAAATTCATTCAGTGAGGGTTACATTTCAATTTAACAAATTCATTGATTCATTTCAGACAAAAACAAGTGCTCATGAAAACACATTTAATTGACTGTTGGATGTAAACACAGTTGCTATGTTTCTGCTCATCTTTGTCACTAGATATCAAAGCACGGTGGCCTTCCCAATCCTGAGAGAAAACCATTCTGATCGAGGCTGTGCATGCTTTACTGGTCAAACCACACACACACATACACACACATACATGGGGCTCTGAGGTCATTAGAGGTCATTAGCAGTGCTGGCGCTGTCCTGTGCCATGAGGTCAGACTGCTAATTGCATTGGCCTTAAGATGAGACAGTGCAACACACACAGACCCCATACAGTAGCCCTATACAGCAGGATAGAATGGGTAATGTGATTGTGATAATGACTGGACATCAAACATGAAACATGACTCAGTAGATGGGACCACCAAGGGAGAGACATAGAAAGTCAAAGAAAGAAAGAAAGAAAGCAGGGAAGGATGTAGAGACAGGCAAGTATAGAGACATACAGGACAGTGCTTATACAGTGCAGGCAGATGTATACTTTATTTACTGACAGAACTTGTTTATATTGTCCCAGACAGCTTATAGTAAAGAACCATGGGCTACCATTCAGTCTCATATAGTATGAAAACGATATTCACAGAGCTATATAATTTAGTTTTTACACAGCAGTGCATGAAAACCTCAGCACAATGCTCTGTATTGACGAGTGGGGAATCCCATAGAGACTATTATTTGTAAGGCTCTACTTGTTCTCATAAAACTAACGATATGGTTGTATAACCATTTTATAATCAATTAATACTACATCAAATAGAAGTGCGATCATGATATTCAAGTCAAGTCAAGTCAATTTGATTTGTATAGCCACAAATTTGCCTGACACCCTCTGTCCTTTACAGTATGACCCTCTCATCGGATAAGGAAAAACTTAACCAAAAAAAAAAACAGGGGAAAAAAATGGAAGAAACCTCAGGAAGAGCAACAGAGGAGGGATCAACCTTCCAGGATGGACAGACGTGCAATAGATGACGTGTGTACAGAGTAACAACTTACAATATAGATAATCCATATGACAAAAAATAATACATATAATGTGAAAATATGTGAGAAGGTGGATCCAGGAGGATGTCAAGCAGCTTCCCGGCATCGCCAAATAGATAGAGCCAGAGCAGCACAACCTCCTCTCGACGGCAAACAGATAGAGCCAGAGCAACACGACCACCTATCCATGCCAAATGGATAGAGTCAGAGCCAGCGCAACACGACCTCCTCTCCACCATCTTTTTGTTTTTAATTCACAGTTGCTTAGTAATGTAAACATATGTTACCCATGCCAATAAGTCCCCTTATATTAGAGTCAGGAGAAACATTTAGACCTATTGTCAGAATATTGCCACAGCGCATTCTGGATGCCATGTTAGTAATCCTTATCTGTTTGAATATTAAAGTGCTTTGGTTATTTTTAAAATAAAAAATCAGGTTTAGGATATAACTTTTTCACAGTCCTCCAATTTGAGAATATGAAATTTTTATGGGACTAAATCTCTGCTTGTGTCGAGTGCAAGTGTATACGAGCTATAGAGGCAGTGCTTCCCAAAGACAGAGAGGGAGAGAAGAGCAATGTTAACTAACTGTGGCAGACTGCAGCAATAAATCAGAGTGTCATTCTGTTTATTGAAAAGACTGCTGCTGGAACGAGAATTATAAACAGTGTGTCTGTACTGTGTGTTAACCACAAGGAAATCAATCTATTCTATTCTGCTCTATTCAGTTCTTCTCCATAGGCAGGCAATGTAAGCGGTATGGTTTTACAATAAACAAACATTTGACAGGAAAGGTTGAACCTTCGTTTTCTGGCTTTAAGCCTAAGTAAAGCCATGACCCGGTACTAAATAAAATTAGTCCTGCTCCAAGGACACTTACAGACTCTCGTTCACATCTTTATTATTTCACCTTTTATTTCTTTAACAAAATTTTTAATTTTAAATTTCAATTGTTGAAGGTATTTGTTCCTGCTTTGGGAGCCTTGACAGTCAAGAGATACTTTTACAGTTATGTTCACATTTTTAGGATTCGAGTAAAACTACTAATTTACTGAAGTGTTTTCATTGCTTTATGTCTCAAAAGTTTATTTTTTATTTGTGTAGAAATGTTTACATTTAACTACAATGTTTAACCAAAAAGAGGAACTGGCACTGCTGTTGTTGCAATAATGCTGGATTATTGCTTTCAAGTTCACACACACATAACTTTTACAGATGTTAAACACAGCATATTAACTGCTAAATTATTTTTAAATTAGTATTAGGACTGATTATAAACAGTGGTTATCTTTCTCGTTCGTAATTTTGTGAATGATTGGTTAAACTTTTTTTCACATTTCAAGCTGATGAAAGCAAAAGTTTTCATCAGAATTTTACTTAAACCTATAATCTTTCGGGTTTAGGTTATTTCTACAATAGATATAATTAGGCCTGCTGGTGTTATTTTGCATTCAGCGGATCTGCAGTGTATGAGTTGGTATTCCCAACACATCTACCTCTGTCTCATAATGATGGGTTTAAAGTCAAACCAAAAGCTAGAAAAAGCAACCATGCCTCTGTCATTGTTTGGCTTTACATCTTAGTGAAATTGTCATTCATCAACAAATTATACTATTTTCTGTATTTGTTTTCCTGCAGTAAACCTGTTCATAATGCTCATTCAGGATCAGTTATTATCTTTCCACAAAAAAAAGATATGATAGAGGAAACATAAAAAAAACATGTGCAGTAAGAAAAAATCCTCCAAGAGTTGTCATTTTATTCTTGCTAATATGTGAATATGTGAATCTGTAAATGCTTAGTTCTACCTGTTAAATAACACTGGTCCTGATCTACGAGTCTAGAATCTGCAACTGACCTATTCCTAAATACAGTCCTAAATCGGTCTGACTCTGTACTACTGTGGAGGTCTAAATCAGCCTAATCTCAACCTAGTAACAACAACACTTACTGATCTTAAAAGTCACCATGATCTTATTAGATCCGTGAATGTTCAGTAAAATAAACTATTTTCTTCCCATTCTCTCCATTTCCACTTCCTTTTTTTCCTACACATTTGCTACTGAACACTCTCTTCTCTCTCTCTCTCATTTTCTCTCTCTCCCTTTCCAACGACCACTCTTAGCAGAGGGATGAGATTTCCATTTTTTAAAAACTTTGTTTATGGTGAACCGGCCCTCTGCCAGAATCTCTAACAATCACTCACCCACCTACCCACACATACGTACACACATGCTTCTCTATCTGTGGCACTGCCTTAAAAATGGCTTCCTGCGGTTTGAGGAGAATGTAAACAGAGGGACCAGGGAGAAAGAGAGACAGTCAGAGAAAGAGTAGAGGGAGATGAGGAGCTCAGAATGCACTGTGACTGGATTTCCAATAGCCGACTCATTCAATCTATAATCACTTGATCTCTCTTATGTTATTATTAATGTATAGTGATTCTGTATTGTTATAGTGTGTCTCAGATAAAATGCAGGTATCCAAGGCAAAGTTTCAATGTAATGTAAATGTAAATGACACCAACATACTCCGATTCTAAAAAAAAAACAGTCAAAGGTTAATATAAATGGATGTACTTATACAATGTTTGTTACAATGTAAAAAAACATCAAGACAAGCCCATGAATACAACAAGCTCCTTCAGCACCTTCTTCCAAGTGTGTGGAGCATCAGGGCATGAGGGTCTCCTATAACCAAGACAACTTCATGACCATCTCGGAGTGCACCGTGTTTCACACCATCCAGCTGATTCAGCACTTAAGCCACTCAAGGTGTGCAGTCAACCAGCCTGTTCTCATTCTCACGGCGTCAAATACCGTGCTTTGTCACGTCCATCCGGCGTTCGGTACAGCCACACAAGGAACCCTTGAGCGTCTGTATGAAACACACCAGTCGTTCCATTAATTACGATGTAAAACCATCCGCAGCAAAAATAAACACACAGGGACGATGTGCAACGGGAGTGAGTGTGGTGGCGTTGTGTAAAAGAGCAAAAGAGACGCACAGGGAGGGTGTTGGATGGGTCCAAAAACACAAGGCTTTCGTCCAGGAGACCGCTGTTTGTGTCCCGTGTGTTACATTTCACTTTCACTTTACAATCAGCTATTCGTTCGTGTCCCGTATTCACAACGTCAAGTCACATTTTCAATGGACAAACGTAGTTATTTTAAACCCAACCATGTTGTTTTTTTCCTAAACCTAAGTGGTTTTGTTACCTATTCCTAAGCATTTTTGTTTAATCACAACATTAAGCATGTGTTTACTGCAACCGAAAAGTGATAGTGTCTGACAAAGCGTCAGTATGTTACGAGACTGTAGCACAACTGATGGTTCATCAACTATCCCAAAATATGGTAATGGTGTAATGGTCTATATATATTGTATATTTGTGACATCAGAAATGGACAGAAATCCTGACAGCTTGTTTAAAAAAAACAGTTTCTGAATACGGGTTGTGTGTATTTCTCCGTGGATTGAGCGTTTTGATACTTTCACAGTATTTATATATCACTTAAACCTGCTTTATAATAAAAAAGACGTGAAAATTTAACTTTTTACAATATGGGACCTTTAATGGTTCAGCCATGCGTAGCCTATAGCGCCAACTCCTGACCAAACTACTTTGTAGCCGAGTTTATTCGCTCAAAACCAGTTGACGGAAATGCATCTAAATCGTATTTCTTTTTTGAAACATTTCAAAAGTTTGCTTAAAATTCGCTTGACAATTGGATGGAAAGACAGCTAGTGTCATAATCATCAAAGCAGAAAAAAAAATTGGTTTGGGTCGTTTGGGTCAACTACATTTTTGATCAATTTTAATTATCCTCGGGTCCATTCAGCTCTGACGTTCCTTGGGTTTGGGTAGGATTTCTACTTGTCTGTTTCGGCTGTGGTCCAAAATGTTGGACCTGTGAGACCTCTAATAAGAACCATATTGCAGTTACATACATCAAAAGCTTTCATGCTTCAACTGAAAGCTGTGGAGAACCTGTTGTGGGGATTTGCAACCTTAAGTCTCTCTGGGCCCAGATGTGCCAGAAGTGGTACCAATGTCTTGTCCATAAGAAATTTATCGCAAGACAAGTGGTGACCAACTCTCATCATGGTAACACTACGGCTGTAGTAGGTGGTCATTGAGACCAAAAACAGCCCCTGTGTTAAATAATGCAAAGAGCTGTGTTGGTGGAGGCATGTTACGTCCCTCCACTCAGTGATGAAGTCACCCGCTCCTCTGGAGGGATCCCCTTCAGAGCGATGCCTTCGGACCGCCCACAGATGGATGCCCTCGAGTTCCCGCCATTTGTGGTCTTGCCTCTGCTACGTCACCGCTCGTTAACCAACCGCCAGCCTGCCAGAGCTACGCTGTCAAGATTTAAAAACGAAATGTGACTAGGCCATGGCGGGCAGTGATTTGACGTGATCTGTCCCCCTCTGTGCCTCTCGTTAAGACTGTGTGTTTGTTAACTCATGTAATTGTGTATAGGTCTAACTAAAGGCAGTTGATCTTAGTTTGTTACATGTTAACTCCTATAGGAGGCACTCGTTTTGTGTGTTTTTTCTTTTGAGTAGAGTTTAGTGTTTAGTTTTTCTGTTTGTTAGGTCATTTACAGGAGTAGGGTGTGTGCTTTTGTTTTCTTCTTCTTGCACTTTTTAAACCCTCGCTTTTTCGTTGTGCTAAAAATAAGTTCATTTATTTTCCTTTAGTTCCATCCATGGCAATAAAAAAAAAAACAAGTGATTGCCTGAGAACACCGGCTGTTATATTGCTTTTCTTACCCCAACACCATCTCTGGGTTGTAACAACTACTCTGTAAAGTCAGCATGGCAGCAATCATTTTTATCTTTCATCGCAACAGTCACAAGGAAAACCAAGCTAAAGTCATAAAGAAATATTGCGTTCACATTACAAAGTAACTACCATGAATGTTTCTGATTGGTCAAGCAGCGCCTTATCGTATGACATTGTGTGGTGTGCCCGGTTCCACTTCCTTGCTGGGCAACCCTGACTTTTGTTGCCAGATCGCTCTGGGTTGGCACCTCTGTTCAGTCAATGGAGCGGCCCCTTTCAAAAGCACGAGGGGCCTACTGTACGTTTTTCCAGTGTGCTGTTGTCTGTCTGAACGTGGCCTCACTCTGTTCACAAGTGTTTCTGGCTCTCTCTTTGGAAAATCTGCTGTGAAACATAAACATGTTGAAGTGTTTTAGATAGAGCTTTAGGTCAAACACCAGCACATTCGCCATGAAAATGAAAAACATCAAATAACTACAGTTTATTTAATTCTGTTTTGGGATATAGACAATTTACAAAGCACAAAAATGATTAGTGGTGCCGATCAGAAATATTCCTTCACTAAACTACTTAGCAGTCAGTATACATAAACCACTGTAGATTAGTAAATTGGAGTTTAAATTATTATATCAGACTCAACTCTATTTTGATGGAGGATGCATTCTTCTAAGATTACTGTATGGCTGACATTACCCCTCATAATGAATACACACCAGGGAGGCCAGGGATGAAGTATGGAGATAACAACAACTTCACATACAGAAGCCTCTCTCACTTGTTGGAGTAGTTAAGTAACATCTATCCCTACGTTGACTTAGTGCCACAACATTTCTATTAAAAGAGCAATAATTGTATTTCAATCTAGAAAGTTGCCATGGTACAATATACCCACTCTGAATTGTGCAGTCCTGTATTGATATCTACAGTATAGTTTATCCCACACCAACTACTGTAATGCAAATTATTAAACATCCAAACTCTGCATCTGCCTTATGTAACAAAGTTAAGAGACTCCAAACACATTCCAATACAGCAACATAAATATACATGTATACATATACAATGTTCATTGTGTTCCTTATAGTTTTGAATTCCAGTTCATACAGTATACATCTTAAGAAAACCACACAAAACAGGACTGTTGTATACACAGTATATGCCATGTCTATTTTCTTTATTTGCATTAATTTAATTTCTGGCCACTTTGGGGCAGCAGAAGAATCTGAAAACAGAACATCTGGCCTATAATCAGCTTGTTCAGTTGTTATAGTCAACAACCTGTCTGTCTTCCTAAGTCGGATGTTCACTTTCCGTTTAGCTCTGTTTTGGGCACAACCAAAAACCAAAACAATGAGCTGAAAGACACTGAAAAGCTCTGTAGAGCTGAGGAGAACTGCAGACTTGAGTGATACAATAGTTCTCTATGGGTTCGTCACTGCGAGCGACACCTGCACCTCTCACATAGTCAAAGAAATTTGATTCAGAGTTTTCAATTTTCCATCAGCTTTAGGTCGACCTCCTAATTATCAATGTGCCAACTTCTCCATGTCAGCCAAGCATTGTTTATAATTTGTACGTGTGCTTGCATGCGCAACTTAAAGTGTGCATATAAGAACAGGTGAATGGAAACATACTAGCTATCTATTCTTCTCTCATATTAGAGTGGAAACTATGCAAGAGTTTTGCCATCAGGACAGATGACCACAGAGGATGTTAGGAGCACACTGTCAAATACTGGGTGTGTAATTTTCCTGTCCTCCTGCCAAATACCCACTAAAGCCTGGTCATCAATTTCACCTTGTAAAACAGACAGAACGACAGATCAGAGATGAGATTCACAATGAACTGCTTTTCAGTGCAAACTAAGTGAGTGCAGGATGTTTGATTCAGGTTTGTGAGGTGATTTACAAGCGTTAGTGTGTAGAAACCCTACTGATGACATGTGAGCTACTGGTGAAGGCAGCACAAAAGCAAATAATGCAAACGGGACAACACATAAAATTTGGAAATTAAAAATTGTGTGTGTCCCCAACTTTGGCAGTAATGTGATTTCTGAAAAATGCCGTAAACAAGAAACACATTTTCCTGTATCAAGTTAAGAGAAACCTGGTGGTTAACAGAGCTAGATTTCTATCAGAGAAGAACATGACCATGTATGCTCACCCAAACCTAAAGAGTTTGTGTATTTGCATGGAAACTGACCCAGCACAGGAAGGTATAAGAGTGTCAGCATTGTATAGGTGGATAAAAGGAAAGATATCTTGTAAATGTGTTCTTGTATCCAAAATAATCAAATGCAAATTCTGAACACACACACACACACACACACACACGTATATACTCTGCATACCCTAAGTGAGCTTATTAATGATGTAAAGCTTTGTAATGATCAAATTAACTCAAACTCAGGTGCCCACAGGACGTGACTGCATGACTGATATGTTGTTTTTAGGTAGGCCAGACCAGATTATGGAAACTCAAAGCTTGGTTTGGACTACTTCTTAATGAGCACCTCATTACCTACGCACACAGCTGATGTGATCCATTAATCATGGTGTTGTTGAGGTTTTTCTTAATGACAGCTGTTTTTCTGGTGATTTAGGCGTTTTCGACTGTTATTGTTGGGAAACCCCAATTAAATAGTATTCCACTAAGGTAATAATAACAAGTGGAATAACTGGAATCATCTTAAACTCATGACTAAAATGTTCAATTCAAACAGCCAAGCCAGTCGGTAACCTGCAATCACCCATTCCCCTGGTCACACTTAGTATGCATACATGAATACACAACAGACCTTTTATACATGCACTGAAACATATACAAATATGAAATGCCACTTGGTCGAGCTCTCATTCACATAAGCTACAAATCATAAACCTCTGTTTGTAATGTCTCATTGTTTTGTGTATTGTCTGTACGTTTTGTTACATCGATATCTGTCTAATCTGTCACTTTTTTGTACTATGTCACTTTGCACTAACGAGTGAAAAAAAAACTATTCCAGCAAAAAGTGTCAATATAGACGTAGACTCACTGGATAGCTAGTAACCAACAATAAATACAATGGTTAAACTGGTCAGCCAATTGGAGTTGTTTAGCACAACTATTGTCCTGTTTATGTAGTACTATTTAATTTCCATTGACCACCAGTTAAAGATGATGGTTGGACTGGTCAGCTCCCCTTCACCACCAATGTTGTTATATTGCCATATTAGTATGGTATCTATTTTATTTTTTTAAATCCCATTAAAATTACACCAGACTCAAACAGGTTAATCCAAAAGTCAGAATGATCAGCCATCCATCAGCCACCTGATGAACACACTGACATGTTGGCCCTGTGGGGCTAAAAAGGGACTCCAGACCACAACAGGGAAATTTCCCCTAAAACAATCCCCTGAAACAGAGACAGACGTGTCATATGAGCAGTGGCAGGTTACTCATAAAAGGGTTTGGGGATTGAGGTGGGGAGTCCAACATATTCCGAGGCTATACGTTCACAATACAGCTTTTTTTTGACTGACTTTTGTTTTTGATCTTAGGTTCATATTCATCTCCTCATCTGACTGTGGGTTTGATGGCAAACAGCCATTTCCAGAGATGTCAGACTGTTCCTTGAACCCTCATCCTACCAACTGGGGTCCCTGCAGACCCCAGATGTATACTTGTTGTTATGTCTCACAGGTGCTTTATTCTATCATTCCAATTTTTCAGGAATTTGTCTATCAATGACATCATATCATTGTTTTCTGTTTTAATTGGTGGTCTTTAAATAATAATTTTAAAGACCACTGTATTGGGTGCTTGTGACTGGTGTCCTGGGGGACACCAGTCACAAGCACCCAATTGCAGCCTTTAATAGATAAAATAGAATAGATAGATCAAATGTTAGCCATGGGTCTGAATTCAAAGGAACAATGTGTGACATTTCAGGGTATCTATTAGCATAAATGGAATATAATATTCATAACTTTGTTTTCATTAGTGTAGAAACACCTGAAATTAAGAATCATTGTGTTTCCGTTAGCTTAGAATCAGCCCTTCATGTCATGTTGCTCCGCCATGTTTCTACAGTAGCCCAGAATGGACAAACCAAACGCTGGCTCTAGAGAGAGCCTTCTTCCATGTTTTTACGTTACCTGAATGCCACCGTAGTTCTCCGATATGCTGGTGAAACTGCAGTAACGTGAGCGCAGAGTGTTAATCCGTGCTACCACCAGCCGCCGTCTGACTTCTGTTGCTCTAAAAGGAGTGTTATTATGGTTAGGATGGCCTCTGAGCGAAGCCAACGGCGTTACCACAATTTATCACTCGGCAGCTCACATTACCGCAGTCTTGGAAAGGGAAGAGTGAGTGGAAGGGTAATCAGATGGTTGCAATCTGCAACCACATCACTAGATGCCGCAAAATCCTACACACTGTCTCTGTATCACACACTATCAGGGGGTTAGGGGCACTCTGTCAGACACAGATCTCCTCATGTGCTCTGTCTATTTTCATTTTACATTTCATGCAAATTAACTGTAACTTTCCTAAATTAATAATAATCAGGTTTTTGTTTTTTTTTCTTCAGATGTCATTGAGTACATAACTAATAATGTTTTGAGAAGAAATAAGATACTATTTTGCTGTGATGGTTGTTTCTTGCATTAGTTTATTCTTGTGGTCCTCTTGAGACCCCAGTCGGTAGTCCTTGTATGTTAAAGCTACTACGAGGACCTTTCATCTTGTGTTGATTTTGGCGATCCCTGTGGACAACAGTGGTGTTTCCGAACACCAGAGTCCCTTTAGAAAACCTCTTATTTTACTGCAGCAGGGTCTGACAGTCTGCCCTGCGCAGTCCTGGTCCTGGTTCTCCTGTGCCTCCCTTAACACCAGCGGGTACAGCAATACGGCCTGGACCTCCAGCAGGGTGGTAGTCGGTGTTGGATCCCAGCGGGACCGGCGGAGCAGCGAGGTGAAGCTCTGCTGCTGGCTGGAGAGTGGAGCCGCTGCTGCCGGGTGCAGAGCTCTCCACCTCCTGCCAGAGCTCCGACTGCAGGTCAAAGGTCAGAGGCCACGCTGGAGTCTGAGGGAGTTTCCTGTGAACCTGCGTGATATATCTACTATGTAGAAAAAGCCAATCGTCTTGCTGATTGCTAATTCTACTTATGTAGGTCATATAGAGGTGTCTGCATTAAACTGAGACGGATTCATAACCAGTTAAAAGTTAAAAATATATTGATCCACTGTTTAGCCCCTGAGGCCTGTTTAGCCACTTACAAGAGAAAGATATTTGTTTTGGCCATGTGAGAATGTGTGATACTTGTCTTTCGGCTTTGTGAAGGGTTATAAATCGTGTTGTTTTCTCACACGGTGTGAGTGTCCCATCTCTGTTTACATATCTCTCAGGTTTCATCCACAGTCCTTCTCAATGTTTCAATCTGAGCTCTCAGTTTTACAAAGACACTAATCCCTCAGATTAACGGTCCCTTTGGTCTCTAGGAGGGATGGCAGTGATCATACGGAGAAGACCTGGGGAAAGCGTTTTGAGTCACTTTCCTGGTCGAAACATGATCCTGCACAGACATGGGAATAACCATCCAAACAAAGTGATCACATGCTCAAATCCAACTTCATTTTAAAGACTGTAAAACTGGGGTAAGTTTTTATCAATCATCCTGGTCCACCGTGATACATACAGTATGATACTTATTAATTTAATTTTAAAATTTGGATGGTTGCTATAACATTCCTACAGCACATCGGGAAGACTGAGCCAATATTACAGCCTGTTACAGTTTGAAACAGACTTGTTTTGTTCAATCAGAAACAGAGAAAACATGAGAGTTGGGGAAAAAAATATGCAGTAATAATACAACAAAGTCATTACATAAAGTATTTTTTCTTCACAATGATAGCTGGTAGTTTGTTGGGGCACAGTGGTAAAATAAATACAAATCCCTCTCTAAATAACCAACTGTTATAAATCACAAGAAATAAAAGTTATCTATCATTTGTTCTTTGTTCCGGCAAAGATATTGGTTAAAACAATGAATGAGATGAAGAAAGCACACTTTTCAGACTGTTTGCATAGATGTGTGTGTGTCATTGGGTGTGGTGTCTGTGTACCTCGGTAGAGGAAAAAAGATAAGAAAGCAGGAAAAGAAAACGGGCTGGGGCAGGAGGCACAGAAAGAGTTGCATGAAGACAGAAAACGAGAAACAGAGCTGGATGCAAATACTGTCTTGGAAAATAGATCTTTTAAGCTTTGTTTATGCTCACGCGGGGCACCATGGCGCGGACCTCCACAGTTGGCGTGCACACAATGAGCATGCACAAAGGCGTTTATTCTCAATGGGTTGTTCTTTGCAGCATTCTCCGAAACGCCAGAGGGCATACAAACAACAAACTCTGCAAAGAAGTAAGAAGTCAACAAGTGTTACTGGCAAAAATCTATAAACCAAACTCCTCAATGCCGAGGAGGAATGTAATCAACTGTAAACTTATATCTCATATTCATGGACATACTTTATTATACAAAGGTTTAAAAGTTGAATCATCTTCTAGATGGTAAAACTTTAAAAAAGACTATTCTGTGTGTGTGTCTGATGACACACACACAGACTCTATGTGATGACTCAGGTTCAGAAATTACAGATGACTCATCTTTATTTCTGTTTGTGTTCCGCATTCACATATTTTCTTCTAATAGTGTAAAGCTTCTGTGAAAGTGAAATGACAAATACTTCTTGATTCTCATAAATGAAGGTGAAAAGCTTGAGGTACTCTTATTAACATGTCTTGCTGTTTTTTCATTCTCAGGGCGTAAAATACTGGCACTTTGTCACGCACCTCGGTGGGTCAGACCGACATACAAGGCACCCTTTAGCGTCTGAGATGCACCAGGCTTTCAACTAACTACAATATAAACCCATCCGTGTCAATGTTAAACGCTCAGAGAAAGTGGAGTGTGGTGACGTAGTTTAAAGAGCAAAAAGACACACAGGGCGGGCGTGAGAGGAGGCGGATGAGTCCAAGGCGGTATTTGAAGCCCTGGAAATGAGAACGGGCTGGTTGGGCAATCAGGAGCGCCAGGACCAGATGGACCGTTACATAAAATTGGGCCGGTGCAATGAAAAAAAAAAGAGTGAAAACACCCCTAAAGAGAGTAGGAGTGAGAGAGCGGTGGTGCTGTGGTGACTGGGCCTATGCGGTTATGGATGGCTGTCATCATCATCTCCCCTTTACTGACTCAGCTAGCTGTGGACTGTTTCTGACTCTCTTTATATCACATCACCAACAATGCTAAAAACAACATAAAGGTGGAGCTAAAAAACTCAGAGTACATGCTTCAAAATAGCATTTAGTGCTGCTATGGGCCGCAGCAATATCACTGCAGATGTAAGAAGAAGATGCAGAACAACAGGGATAAGCTAGTCTCAGTTAAGTTAGAATATTATACGATATTTAAGGACAGTCAGAGCAAGGAAGTCCACAGCGAGCGTGATATTTCTGCATGAGGATTCATATTTCAGAAAAGACAAGCTGTCAGTCTGTCAAAAAAAAATCTATAATATGTTTAAATAGTCTAATACAATGACAACAGTGGTCTTCAGCTAAAAACCCAAGAAGTCTATTTTTTTTTTTTTTATCACGTTATTGGAGATACCTGTGTATTGTGATGTTGGTCCATCTGTCCAGCCCTTTTATCATGAGAGACATCTCAACAACTACTAAACAGATTCCCATTTGGGTTGGCAAGGATGTTCCTAGTCAGCAGTGGGTGACTCTTGATTTTGCTAACCCCCTGACTTTTCCTCCTTTGTCACCATCAAGATTTCCACCTGTATACATCAGATATCAACCCTGTCTCTTACAAAAACATTCCTTTGTCATTTATCTTATTTTGGTCGCACTTTTAGACAGTTATAAACACTCGGTTAACAAAAAAATGCAACAAAACTACTTTGTTAGGTTTAGTAAAACATCAGGATTAAGATAAATGGACGTTGACTTTTAGTTTCACACAGGACACAAACAGCGGTCTCCTTGGTGGAAGTCTGGTGTCTGTTCACGGACATCTGAGGACTTTCAAACGTAATCTGCGACAAAATATGTTTCCCTTGAAAAGCAATTCACAATGCGATTACGTTGTTTGGGAACAACATTTTTATGAAACAGGGCAGCAAATACCAATTCGGGAATACTAGTATCACAAAACTTAATGGACTCCCCAGAGAAACTGCATGAGCTATAATGCCACCCTCAAGAAAAAAAGCTCACCTTTATCTCTAAAGGGAAGTTTGCAATGAAATGTACCAAGCACATTAAATCCCTTTATTTTGATGACCCCCATGCATGGCTTTCCTCAGGCGTCAGATAGCCATAAGACCAACACTTTTGTATTGTGGGGTTGTAAACATGTTGTAAACATTTCAGCTGCTAAATGGGTTTTTAAACTTCCAGTCTTGTTTATTTGCAGAACATGAGTTTAACCATTGGCACTACTGATTGTACACAAGTAGATGTAGACGAAATGAGGAGTGTTTTTTTTTTTTTTTCAAGGGGAAAGGAATGCTTTTCTGAAAGTAAAATCCATTTTTGTTTTTACAATGGTGGCACGTTGTCCCATGACGTCAGGGGGTAATGCTTTATCATTCTTTTATTTAACCACTCACTGGCTATAATTACCACAATGTGATGTTTGCAACACATAAAGTCAGCTGAGCTCAGCACACGATGACTATATAGAGTTGCACCATGGTTGTAATTGAGTCCAGGCCGCAACAACAGCACTTCACTCTGAAAAGAAACTTCCGCTGCCCTGGAATGTACCTGCACGTCATCACACAACCTGACACTCTCTCTCTCTCTCTCTCTCTCTCTCTCTCTCTCTTTCACATGCATAAACTCACACACAGGCCCTGCTACTATGTGAGGTTTATTTATACAGAGAAGGAATGGCTGAGATCAGAGGAGAGGGCACATGGTGGGAGAGGTGTGTGTGTGTGTGTGTGTGTGTGTGTGTGTGTGTGTGTGTGTGTGTGTGTGTGTGTGTGTGTGTGTGTGCGTGTGTGCGTGTGTGTGTGTGTGTGTCGGCCTGCTCTGTGTAATCCATCTATGTGAATGGGAGCTGTTGCAGTAATTTAGATCAGTTTGTGTCTCCTGATAATGATACATAATTAGACTGTAGGTCAGTCGGTCAGGCTCCTGATCTCCTCCCCCCCACCTCTCTCTCTCTCTCTCTCTCTCTCGCTCTCTCTCTCACACACACACACACTGAATGCACACTTAAACAAATATAAATCATATGCCTTCCTCACAGAGAATTCCTCCACACATTCCAACCCCCATTCTCTCCTCAGGCCCGTCTCCCACAATATAACCAGTACTCAAAACATTGTATTATCTATATAACCATCATTTATAACCAATTCTAGCCTGCGAACATTAGTTAGAACCATGTTTAGGCTACAACTAGCACTTTGAGCCAGTCATAGCCTTTAACTATCAATTTAAACTGTTTCACACCTCGAGCTAACCCTCTAACATTGGTATAATTTGTTGTTTGTTTGTTATCACAACTTAAAATCCCCTATTGTAAAAAGTGAGATTTTCATGTGTTTTTTATTATAAAGCAGGTTTAAGTGCTATATAAATCCTGTCAAACTATCAAAACGCTCAATATATGGAGAAATACACACAGCCCGTATTCAGAAATTGTGCGTTTGAAACAAGCCGTTAGGATTTCTGTCCATTTGTGATGTCACAAATATACAATATATAGACAATTTCACGGCTTTAAACATAAACATTCTAAATGTGTCCCAGTTTATTTCCTGTTGCAGTGTATGTAAATAATATCAGCGGACAGGAAGTAAACATGGACCCAAACTGTTGCCTAACAACGCAATTCGGTTGCAATTCCGTTGAAATGCGCTTAAACAGAGTGTTTCAGACAGGAGGTAAATGTAGGTATTCAGGCAGACAGTATGAGGAAAATAAAGGTTTTTTTGAACATTACAGCATGTAAACATGTTCCAGTAGAAACACAAAATAATGAACCTGAAAGTATGAACCTGAAAATGAGCACAATATGGGACCTTTAAAATTACAAGTATTTCCATTTTCTACTACTTTCTACTCCACTACATCTCAGAGGGAAATATCATTTAATAACTTAAAGTACATTACAGATTAAAATATAAATCAACTAAATTATGATATTGTAGTTTAAGCTGCCCAGCAGCAAAGAATTTAAAATGCGCCACGTCATGACCAGCTACAATATTAATGTGATGTATACAGTAATGCATCAATAATTATAATACAATAATATAATATATATTATTCTGCGTGATGATTAAACTTTTCTTTTGATACTTTAGGTATTTTTGGATTCTATAATACTTTTGTACTTTTACTCAAGTAAGATTTTGAATACAGGACTTTTACTTGTAACCGAGTATTTGGTATTACTACTTTTACTTAAGTAAAAGTTCTGAGTACTTCTTCCACAACCGGCTGCAGCCCTTTTGCAGGTTATTATGTTTATTTTCAACAAGTATTATATTCATGTAACAGTCACAAGTCAAAAAAGTGTGCATATTCATTGATTGTGAAAAGTTGTCCCATGTGAGCCCTACCATTGAATTTCAGCAACATGAACACCATTGGGGGGTTTGGCTTCATATTTATACTTACCCTGTGCTGCATACAGTCTACATGTATGTGTAAATGCACAAGCCACAAACGTGTCTGTCTGACAACTGAGGCAAACAAAATCCATACACAGTCCAGGTTTGAGTTGTGAAACACAGAAGACAGTTGGCTTTTCTGAATCCTGGGCTTCACCAGCTGAAATTAACTACACTCTAAGTGGAGGTTGGTTGAAAACTTTCAAAGTCTGTGGTTAGTTTCAAGTTTAGTTCTGTAAAAAAGGAATTATTCAACAATCTCATTTGTGATGTTTGAAGCTTGTAAGCAAATTGCTGACAAATGGTATTGAGTCTTACAAACTAAAGTACAGTGTGTTCACATTTTACCACCAGACAGCCGGTTTAAAATATCTTGCTTTAAAGGTCACATATTGTAAAAAAGTGAGATCTTCAGGTCTTTTTTTATAATAAAGCAGGTTTAAGCGCTATATAAATACTGTGAAAGTATGGAAACTCTCATTCCATGCAGAAATACACACAGTCCATATTCAGAAACTGTGTCTTCGAAACAAGCAGTCATGATTTCTGGAATTTTGTGATGTCACAAACAGACAATATATAGACCAGTTCACAGTTTTACATGTAAACATTCTGAATGTGTCCCAGTTTATTTCTGTTTGAAGTTATGGTTGCGTCCAAAAATCCATACTAACATGCTATTTAGTACACTAAAACCTTAGTATGAAACCAATAGTACGCGAATTGCATACTATTTTCAATTAAATATTACAGTATGTAATGCTCAAAACTACAGTGGCATAAATATCCCACAATGCAATGCAGAAGTGACGACAATGTTCATAACAGATGTTGACATGCAGCTCTGTAACATCAATAACGCTTCAATGTAACTATAGGTATAATATTTCACTTTGCTAGGCGTAATATATATTTTAAATTAGTTCAGACTTTGAGTCTCACAAACCATCGCCTGAGGTTAGTACAGGTTACCATGGTTACACGTCTCCCACCAGCAAGGAGGCTCTCAGGAAGTGCCGATGTAAATTACTGCTCAGTGCGTCCAAAAAGATGCATACTACCATTTATTCACACAAAAGTATGTTGAACGATAGTACACATATTGAGTATGTAGTGCTTAGTATGCAATTTTGGACAAAGCCTATGTGAATGACATCAGCTGACAGGAAGTAAACATGGACCCAAGCTGTTGCCTAACAACACAATTCCATTGTAATTCCGTAGAAATGTGCTAAAAGAGTGATTTAAAGACCCCTGATGATCCTAGTGTTAACTTTTCCTGCTGCAGCCTCCCGACCGTGGTCAGAAGGCCCAGGGGAGACACTGTAGTTTTGGTCTCCTGGACCAGAGTCGATAACGCTACCCGCTGCGGAGTTACTCCTCTCCACTCAGCAGCAGGGAAACAAGACACGGGAAACCTCTACTGGTCTTGAGGAGTTGCAGCATTTATTTCTGCACAAACTGCAACTTCCACTGAACATTCACTCATATTCTCAGAGCTAAACTAACTCTCTCCTACTCCCCTGCTCACTTGTTTTCTCATGCTCACCACCGCTCGCTCTCTCTTGCTTCACCACTCATTTTCCATGTGCACACACACTCTTCACACTGGCTCTGCTATTCTCCCCCAACACTAGTTCCCCCCCCTCATACTAGCATGTCGGGAAGGAGGTTAATTAACACTCCAAACTTGCGCTAGATTTTGGCAAGGATATATATACATTTGCATAAAGCAGGCATATTTGCCCACTCCTATGTTGATAAGAGTATTGAATACTTGACAAATCTTCCTTAAAGGATTTTGAACACCTAAAAAATGTGTGATTAATTTGCGATAAATTGAGATTAATCATGGACAATCATGCTATTAATCGCGATTCAATATTTTAATGGATTGACAGCCCTAGTAAATAAGCGACTGTTTGCTAACATGTTCGCGTCTGTAAGGTGATAATATGTCAGTGGTGTGCTCACAGCTCGTTCTGCTGCCCCCAAGTGACCAAAAACATAAGCTTTAAGCATTTTATTGGTGTATTTACTGTCAATTGATAAATTTGTCACTTATTATTGATGTGCCTTGCCATTTTTTTTTTTTTCATTCAGAAAAAAACAGCAACAAAGACAGTGTCCATCCTGGTGAAGTTTGAATGGTGAGACTGTCCTGTATTTTCCAGGCCCCCATTGTAGCCATGCATAATAATTTAGTCAATTTAGCCTTGCTGCCATCTGGCTCCCGCCTGGTTCTTTACATTCAGTGTGTCCACAACCCGCCTGGGATTAGTAACCCTCTGCACTCCAGTATCAAATCACCACATCGCCCAAGCCCCCACATACTGTCCACAACTTTAACCAAAGAATTTTATCTTTCTGTGCGTTGTTCCGACTCGTGTTGGTCTATCCCGGTTCTAAATCTCCCTCTGCCCAGGGTTTTATGTCTATTGCTGACATCTTTAGAGCCCAAAAGTGGGAGTTAACACCAGAATGGGAAGTCCTTCTCTGGAAACATACAGCTTCCTCTGCTCAGGCTTCTGACATTCTGACATGTGGGAAGCATGCTGGCTGTGTTCAGGACCTTGCTCCAGATTCACTTTTGCAGCAGCAACCATAATAACAACAACAACCGTCTCTAAACCAAACCCAGCAGCTGAATGCCTTACCTCTTTTTCATGTCCAAGTAACTAAATAGGCTAGTGGTGTATAGTGGACCTGTGGAGCTGAAAAAGTTAGAGGGCTTAATATTATGCATGCAAGCATACATAAAATGCATAAAGTCACTCTGGACACACTCGAGGTGTCTCCGTGAGGGTCCTTGACTGAGCTTTCAGGGGTCTTTCAAAGGTCTTCAGAGATCCTTGAATGGTCTTCAGTGGCCCCTCAAAGGGTCACCTAGAGGTCCAGCAAGAGGCGTCCCTAACCCAATTTTTATTACTATTCTGTCATTTGAATTAGTAGAAATTATCATTATACAAATTATACACAGTGATGAATATTTGCTGAGATTGTAGTTCTACAGTTTGATATTTCAAAATTGTTATCAATACTCTAATGACATGAAATGCTTAAGGAAGCTCAGGTTTAAATTATTACAACAACTACAAAGCTAGAGCAGCAAAGGGTATATGTATTTATGTATGTAGGTTATTTATTTTCCACATGCCAATATGTATATGCCATTTGATTCCTGGTCTCTATCTGTCTATCTCTCTATCTCTCTCCCTGAGTATAGAAATAGAACTGCAGGTATTTGAGCGTGAAATGTCATATTCATTCATATTCGAGTAAATATGTGCTGGATGGAGCCATAATTCGCTGCATGTTTTAGGCTATACATAACTAAGTGAACATAACAGAGTAAAAACAGTGAAGAACAACATCGGGCATTTATATCGCAACTTGTGGCAAAACAAAAAGGAAAAAAGTCACGAGTTGTAGAATATGTTTTTAAGCGGCTATTGGAGGTTTTACAGCTCCGGAGATGCAGCGGACGTTTGTTTGTGCAGGAAGCCGAGAGAAGCGTCCAGGAGGTCGGTCACAGTGTCAGCTCGGAACCAGCCAGACATTTCACCGGCTGCTCATTCTAGCCTACATGAACTCGGATTTCAACTTTACAAGTTTTCTGATAAAACTAAAGCTAAACTGTAACCCACTGTTATAAAGGCCTGTCTGGAATGTCGCCTGCAGGCTACCAGACAATACATATAGGCCTATCACTGAGCGGATTAATACATTAACGGGGTTTTAACATATATTAATGATTGACGCAAATTAAAAAAATTATGTATTATCAAAGTGCATTATTATTATTATTTTATTGTTATTATTATTATTATTATTATAATTATTATTATTATATTATCATCATCATCATTATTGTTATTATTATTATTATTATTATTATTATTATTGTTATTATTATTATTATCATCATCATCATTATTATTAAAATTATAATAACAACTAAGGTTGCCAATCTATGTCGTATTTTGGGCGTCTGAAACATTACATCAATACTTTACTCTTATTTTGAGTTGCGTCTGCAGTTGAAGCAGCAATAAATTATTTAAGGCCCACAAAGGCCAATTCAAATGCATATTAGTCTACTACACACACATATATAATTATATAATTATATATATATATATATATGTGTGTGTGTATATATATACATATATATGTATGTATGTATATATATATATATATATATATATATATATATATATACTGTATATACACTGTATATTCGCGTTTCTTTAAAGGAGATTAGGCTATACAATTATTTACTGTGGCCCAATTAAAGCTCTGAAAGAATATTACAAAGGTATTTGGTAACAATTTAATTACATATGTACAAAATAGTCTACATAACAAATGATTTTTATACGAGAGAGAGGGGGTGGGGGGATCCCCTACTTTTTTTTAATAGCAACGAAATAAATGTATTGATGCAAAAAGTGACATGCATTGCACAAGTCAGGGCTGCATGGTTATTGTCTATATATCTGTGGCTTTTACTGTGTGACTATTTGACATCGTGTCAACTGGAAATAGGACAATATGTGGACCAGTGGTTCATTCATTCATTAGCTCTGCCAGCACAAGCTATAAGACAAACTGGGAACACACACAACTCAAATGGGACCCATCAGAAACATATAGCAGGTCCCCCCCCAAACCACCAAACGTTTGCTGCGTATTTGAAGAAATTTCAAATCATATACGTTTTTTTAATTGTTATACATAGTCTGCACGGCTTCAACAGATATGATCTGCTAATCACTGAGAACATGCATGAACATAAACACCAGCTCCACAATTAATAATGATTCCAAACACCACCTTTGTATTGTGGCCTCTCCAGATAGCCTGTAAAGCATTAATATATCAATAATACCATCCAACTTAAAACTGGAAAGCATATTTTTGTTAAAAAAAAAAAACTTTAAATAAATACTTAACAAACAAAAGCCAATTGTTGCCGTGCATATGTGCGCTTGGCCCACGCGTGCGTACGCGCGCGCGCGTGTGAGAGAGCGAGAGAGAGAGAGAGCCAGCAGGTCTACTTAGCAGGCCCATTGACATTAAAGAGAAGTAAACAGAGCCTTTAGACGGGGCCAGAGGAGGGGAGAGGAGGGAGGAGGGTTCTGGTTGGTTCACTGATCATATGAAGTCAGTTTCTCCTCCCCGGTACGAAGATGACGTAGTAAATGTCTCTCTCTCTCTCTCTCTCTCTCTCTCTCTCTCTCTCTCTCTCTCTCTCTCTCTCTCTCTATCTATCTCTCTCTCTCTCGCTGGACAGATGTGAGGAAAATGATTTGTCGTCTCCTGTCAAAAAGCTGCGATACGATTGGCTGAACGGTCAGCAGCAACGTGATCCCTGATTGGCTGAGGGATAAAAAACATGTCCTCATCTTAGAGGTTGTAGAAGGCAAAGAGAGGGAGTTCCCTTCTGCACAGCTGAGGACACACACACACACACTCACACACACACACACACACTCACACACACTCACACTCACACAC
>CAKAOH010036726.1:40982-72901 GCA_916701665.1 Sebastiscus tertius | reverse complement strand
AGTAAATGTCTCTCTCTCTCTCTCTCTCTCTCTCTCTCTCTCTCTCTCTCTCATCCAGACAAACTGGGCTTTACCATATAGCTCAGTATCAACTAGCCAGTAGTGACCCAGTTGCTGCCCAGACTGGTCCTGCCTTGCCAAACGGCTCTGAGGCTGACAAGCTGCTAACTGGGAAGGATGAGAGGAAGTAGGCTGCAGAGGAAGAAGAAGGAGGAATAGGCTTTAAGCACTGTGTGAGTGAGTTTCTAAAAGAAGGAGAGGAAGAAGAGGAGGGATATAAACGCTGTATGACTTTATAACCAGAGGGAGAAGGAGAATAACAATGTCTTAGAGGAGGAGGAAGAGGAGGAGGAGGAGGAGTTGTTTTGGACAGAACCGAGCAGGCCTATACAGGCCACAGGACTACTAGCCCGGGTCCAGCCTGCTGTTGCACGGAATACCGGATCGTCCCGGGTCGGACCGGGAGGCGGGAGGCTGTTTTCTGTGTCGGAAGCTGCTGCTGGGTAGATAAATCCAGATGCAAACATCTGCTCTGCACAAGCGTTAAAGCGCAGTGAAGGCGCGCGCACTGCTGCAGCATCCAGAGGACCTCTGAGCGCGCGTGTGTGTGTGTGTTTGTTTGTGTGTGTGTGTGTGTGTGTGTGTGTGTGTGTGTGTGTGTGTGTGTGTGTGTGTGTGTGTGTGTGTGTGTGTGTGTCACTATGAGTCTGGTCTCGGGCTTCCCTCACCACCCGGTCATGCACCATCACGACAGCCACCACTACTCCCTGCACGCGGCGGCCGGTCGGTGTC
This sequence comes from Sebastiscus tertius, assembly GCA_916701665.1. Classification (NCBI taxonomy): domain Eukaryota; kingdom Metazoa; phylum Chordata; class Actinopteri; order Perciformes; family Sebastidae; genus Sebastiscus; species Sebastiscus tertius. The sequence continues at coordinate 72,109 of CAKAOH010036726.1, read as the reverse complement.
ACGAGGATACCGGGGGTGCTCCTCCGTACTTCACGAGCTGGCTCATCAGCCACGCGGACATGTCTCCCACCGAGTACAGCCTCGCGCCCGGCTACAGCCCAGAGTACCATGGTAACAGCGGGTCCACCGGTGGAGGTGGTTTGGACGCCTCTCACCATCACCCCCATCACCACCACCACCACTACGGACCCGGAGGCCTGGTGCCGGGCTCCGGTGCCGGCGGCGGCGTCTCGGTGAACGGAGCCACGGTGGTCGGTATGCACCCGCACGGACACCCCCGGCCCGTGAAGAGGAGACCCACGGCCAACCGGAAGGAGCGGCGGCGGACGCAGAGCATCAACTCGGCCTTCTCGGAGCTCCGGGAGTGTATCCCCAACGTACCGGCAGACACCAAGCTGTCCAAGATCAAGACGCTGCGGCTGGCCACCAGCTACATCTCCTACCTGATGGACATCCTGGACAAGGACGGACAGCACGGGGACACGCAGGCGTTCAAGGCCGAGCTGAAGAAGACGGAGGCCCGGGAGGAGCGGAGAAAGAGAGAGGCGGTAAGAATATACATAGACATATAATATATATAGGCTGTATACTGGGGGACCTACATTAATGTGAACACCGGGTGTGGTGAACGGTTTTTAATAACAGAAGAGTAAATATAATTTCATCAGATAGCTCATATCAGCTTTATGATCCATGCTGACATAGAACACAATATGTTCTGGGTTAAACTATAGTAAAGGAGCAACTTATAGTTCATAGCTGACACCCCATATATGTTCTGCACATATTCATATTCTGTTAATAGTTTTGGGGGGATCTATTGGGTCTGGAGCTGAAGGCCTCTACTGAGGGGTATAGACTCATTTTACAGGCCAGTAATGGAAAAAAACAAATTGAATTAGGCTGCTAGCTTTTTATGTAATGGAGAGATTGTTAACTTGTCTAAACGTACTTACTATCTTTGGCAATTGTAGTCACTTTTAAAAAATATTTTTTTTTTTAGAAATGAATAAAATGGAAAACTAATACACGAGTCATGACCTAAATTCATAGTCTTTTTGTAAAAGAGGGAAGATGATTCATTGTTACTATTATTATTAAATTGAGTTAGACCTGTTCCTGGCTTCTTTCAAAGGTTTATCTCACGAAGATTAACGAGTGAAAGTCACAGATGAACATCCTGTAAAATACTTTCTCTTCATTGTAGTTCTGCTGGTAGTCAGAAAAGAGGCAGCGTCCGACAGGAAATACAGTTTAATGTTAATAATGTGAAAAGTTTGTGACATAAACAACATTCCATTTGTACACATTATAGAACAAAAAACACTGAGCGTAAAAATTAGACAATTTTGGAGTAAAATCAGCGTGCGCAATGGTAAGACAGAATTTATGAATTAATTCATTTAATTTATTTAATTCAGCATTTAAAAAAAAATAATTGATTACAGATCAGTTAACAACATATAATCCACTATATGGAAATAATTTTGCTCTTTTGTGCATATAAAGAGCAAATTGTTCAAAAATAATTTACTATAGGCTAGTAAAATATGCTGCTTTGTGTATTATAGGCTGTGTCAACTGACTATATATATATATATATATATATATATATATATATATATATATATATGTTGGTCGTATTTTAAAGGTGCTGGTGGGTCATCACGCTTTTACATTTGCGATGTGCAGACGAGGTTATTTCTGAAAGGATCCCGTTATGTTGACTCGACCGGGCAGAGCTGTCCGTGGGAGGATAAAGTCATCCGAGTGTATGACAGACTGGTTATAAATATTTCTGCATCATGACAAAAATGGCAAAATAAATAAAGTTTTAGCAGGAGCTCGGCGGCTCCAGTTTGACCGAGATTCAATAACAAGATGCGAATATTTTGTTGATTTATTGAGGAAAAGATGATCTATAAGCTATCAGTAGGCTATTTTACACTTGTGCCAAAGCACATGACAATATGGACATGTAAATTAGGAAACCGTTGTTCTGTAAGATTTTTATTTTTACATGATTATTTTATAATCATACATATAATATGCAATTATATACATCCGTCATGGAGACTCCACTGCACACATTCAAAGACAATTTAGACGTCCACAACTTTATATGACATTGGGCCTATATACAATGTTTTACATTTTTTACCAAGGCCAGAGAGCTGGTATAAAGCCAACTAAAAAAAAAAACAGGCTACACCAGGAGAGAAAAAAGTAAACAGCAACACCAACATGGCAACAGGCTTTTCCTGTTCAGGAACACATGTACCCAAATGGAGGGTAATCTCACAGCCCTATTTATTTGGGGGAGGAATTTGAAAAGCCAATGAAGCATATGGGGTGACTGCTAAAGAGAGAGTAAACAGTCAAATATAAGTGTGTTTACCCATTTTAATAATTGACACTTGACTCCTTAACCATTGATTACTGAAGGAAACAAATGTATCCCCCATACATGTTGAACCATATAAACAAAAAAAATGATTTTACACAATAGTGGTATAGTCCGAATGATAAAGTCTCTATAACAGTGGAGCCAGAAAATTGGTTGCCATCCTCAGACAGCTTGGAGCCAGGAGGGGCCAGGTTCAGCCATGGAGACCCGCCGCTATTAGCACTACTTTTTGATGCTGTCTTCCTTACAGCCTGCTATATTATCCACATCAGCTCTATATGCTGCCCATATCCTATATAGGCTACAGCTTTACAAGGTCCTACAGTTGCTAAGGATTTATTGTTTGGCACATCCAAGAGATTTAAATCCATCTCAACTGGGCTCTTTCAAACACAGTAGCTAGTAGTATCACATTGCTATTTTATTTGTATTTGACTTACATATCCTCTGTATGATCACTGGCTAAAGGTAATATTTTACAGTCTTTTTATTTCCTATATGCAAACACAACTAAGCATTGATTCTGCATGCTTTGACAAAACTAGCTGCCTGTTGTTTTTTTACATTTATCTCATGATAAATGGCTATATATCATCATCTTATACCATACCCAGAGCTAATATGGAGCAACAGATAGATACAATATGTGTGTATAGAGACAAAATATGTGATCATATATACAGAGCAGGTCAGACTAGACTAGAAGAGAATCGAACAGAATAATTATTTCCTGTCTGTTGCCTAACGTGCTGCCCGATAGGAAGTGTGGTGCATAATTGAAGCCAGAAAGCAATTTTTCCTCACATTTCAAACTGCAATCACTAATAGAAGGATGTAGTCCTGTTAATAACTCATGTCAACTCTGTCATGTTACTCCAGTCCTGGTTTCAAATATGTATACTCCTCTGTTACAACTGAGACACTACAGTTGAATAAAGAAGAATTCTTTAATTTGTGTTAAAAAGTCCTTAACTTTTTATTAAGATGAAACATGTAGGCCTATCAGAGGAGTAACTTAGTGAGTTTTACCCCTCTGTGTAGCTAAAGTAAGCACTCAATGTCTGCTCTTACATTAATGATTAAGTGGTTAACCCATGAGTGAATTTAAAGTGTATTTAAGAGGGTGACCTCTAAGCTTGCAAATAAGAGGGGACTTGAGGTAATAAACTCAGTCATTCCAGGGACTGAGTTTATCTTACACTCTGTGTGTGCAAGAGGGAATTGACATATCGATTGTTTGCAATTCATAAGATTTGTATGTTTTGTGCCACTGATTACAGCTACGTATACAGTATGGCTTATTTCAGGCTGGTTCAGTGTGGATGTTGTTGTACTACAATGGAATGATCCTATGATCCAGTTTGGGCAAAATGGACTTCATAGAGGCGGGGAGAGGATGCTGTTGGGTTTTAATAAAGACAGATCTGTTTGATCAGTTTTTATTTATTTTAGGCTATCTCATGTTTCAAATGAAATGTAATGTGCATGGTTTTAAGTTCACAGTGCATGCAGCAAACTGATTGCAAATGTCAATTTAGATCGTTATCTGAATTTGTTTTGGTTAGAAAGATTTAGACTGGTAACATTATAAAATCATTAGCCTTTGGTGACAGACCTGCTGACTGAATTAGGGCACACATTTGCAGCATTTTGTTGCAATTTTTCCAGAAAAACAAACTGCTTTTCTTGATTTCTCTGTGTCCAGCTTGGTGGCATTTTTGGTACTGTAAGTGATATAGTGTAAATGTGCAGGATATAGAGAGCTGTAATTTTAGTGCTGCTTTCAGCAGCCTGACTGTAAAGACAGTAATATGTATCACTTTTAGTGATATGTAGCCTGCAGACTAATAGAGCCTGGACTCCACAAGTGACTGGGACTGGAGACTGGTGTCTCCACTCTGGTGTATGCTTGCAACAACCTTCAAAAATTCTCCAATTAAGTTTGCATAAATAATAGAACTCTGACAAAAATCCCTATTGGGTTAATATAAACATCATACTGGCTGTTAGCCTGTTGACGTATTTAGCAGGTCTGTGGTGTTAGTTGAAGTAGTGAGGCTTTATCTACTATATTAAAAGTACATTGTGAGAGTAGATGATATTTATTCATATAGTACAGGCTGTAAAAATGTGTCTGACTTTATTAAATTAGATGCACATTTTAGATGTTTATCAAATGATAATATGACTTGAAAAAAATGATCTGTTCTCATGATGACATTATAATTTGCTAATTCATAATGGTGACATGACTGGAATAATAACAACGTAATGCTAGTGTCAAATCATAATTCCTTATTCACAGATCCAGTTAGTGTTTTATCCATTTTTATTTTTATTTGTATTTGTATTGTTGTTGTTGTTGTTGTTGTTGTTGTTGTTGTTACTGCCCCTTTTTGTTGTTTCAAATTTGACATGTTATATCCCCTTTCCAATCCAATCCAATCCAAATTTATTTATAAAGCACATTTAAAAATAACAAAATTATTTTAGTACTTTATACTTTTTATTCTGAGAAAAGGACAGATCGTGCTGTTAGGGCCGATGACGCTGCTGAAGAGACGATGAAATAAAAGAACACGACAATAAGAAGAATGGAGATGAACTTGTTGGATGTCTGCTGTATAGTTGTGTAACATTACGCACGGACTTCTCCTGTTTGTTGGACGCACCTGGACCGAAAAAGTATGTTTGCCAGTCAAGTCGATATATTTTTGCGTCCCCTTTTTTCCACTCATGGAGAGCTATACCCTGAATTCAAATGCCGTTTAACGCAAACTGTCTGATCTTTTATTATACGCACATTTCTGAGAGAACTGCTGAGCTCTCTTCCATCCAACTTTTTTCTTTGTTTTTTTTTTTGTCATGTCTTGCATGTAAATTGCGAATATCAAGACAACTTAAAAGTTACAATTGCTGCTCAGTGACAAATGAAAAAAAAAATGCAAAGTGGTGATAAAATATTCAAATCTATTACGCTACTTTACGCAGACTAACAGCAAGAGAAACCTACATTTTAAAAAACATTTAAATGTATCGAGAATAAGTACAATGGAACAACATTTTTCAGATTGATGCGTTTCCATGTGTAGCATGTGATCTGGCTCATGTTTTATGAGATGATGGTGTGTTTGATATGTTATACCTCACTCTGCAGAATGAAAGAGGCCTCCTCACATGCCACTAGTCTTCAAAGTGGCGCTCAGGTTTAAATGGAGGCTACTAGTGCTGGACTGGATGGATGCTGGATTATAGTGTGTTTTGCTGAACTGAACAGAGGTTTACCGCTGCACAGTGGTGTGTTGGTGGGGGGGCTATATTCACTGAAAGCAAAGGCGACATTACGTTGTCACATTTTTTTTTTATGAAGTCCGAAGTATAGAGAAAAATGATGAGTCGGAGCGGGTGCAATTCCTGGAGATCCCTGAATAAGGATGAATAAGGATGAATAAGGATGACTACATCCAGTAGCAGGTTAGTGTCACTGCAGTGACAGAGTCACAAAGTCCATTCATGATGTTCACTGGATCTTCTCCTTTCAGATTGTACAATGTCAAAGTAACAACTCGCCACACTCCATTTTAAATATTTAAAAAATATTCATAAATTAACTATTTCCCAACTCGGCCTGTATGTGGTCCTTATACTGACGTTAACATGGCATATTGGGATTGTCTCATCGTTTTAAGCCTTGTTGCTCAGTCCACCATTCAAATGAACTTCAATCAGGGAGTCCGATTATTATTATTATTATTATTATTATTATTATTATTATTATTATTATTATTATTATTATTATGGACAAAGTTAGTCAGTTAAGGTAGAGGAGATTGTAATTTCACTCTCCTTGTGCGTAAGTTTGTACGTGTAGCCTATTTGTGGCAAACGGAAATATATTTTTTAACTGCGCACATCGTTAAATAAAAACGTATATATATACTGTTATAATTCTATTCTGCCATATATTATATTAATCTATTTTTGATTAGGCTAAATATGGCTTCAGGAACAGCTGTTGGCAGATGGAAACCGCAGGTCTTAACAAGCAGGCTCTGAAAATAATAGAATGCATTTAGATACAATAATAATAATAATAATAATAATAACAATAATAATAATAATAATAATTTGATAATGTATCTAACATTATAAGATAGCTGATCCTGCTCTTTACAATATTTAAGCCTTCACTTTTTGCACTTTTTGGTTGACAGGAAATGTGTTATTGATATAAGCGTCCACATAAAGCAGATTTGAACATTTTACTATTATGAAACAGAAAAATAATTAAATTAAAAAGTTTCTATTCAATCAATTGCTGTTATACCCGAACACCCGTGTAGGCAGGTGGTCATACATAGGCTACATGTGAAAGTGTGGAGCTTGTAAAGTCTTACAGATTCTTCTTCTGTGTGTTGTTAATAAGTCTTACGGGTATGGGCCTGTCTATAGAAACATCATGACGTGCGTAAACTTAACCAAATTGTCCCAAATACAAAATACAGACAAGCATTATGGACTCTTGTGCGACATGAAAACCAATAGGTGCACTCTCATATCTGTACGGGTCGACATATCTAATATCCAGTTATTGGAACGATGAATCGATTCTTAGGGATTGTGTTTGTGTAATAAAATAATATATATCTATATACATGTATATATGAAGCGGCCTTTTCGAGAACTTAATCCAATTGTGACAAAGACAGAAGAAGTTTTCCGTGGTGACAAAAAGGCTGCCATATATATTTTGTATCTTATACAATAGATGATTTAAACATGGGTCAATATATATAATATAAATAGCAATATACATGTCATGTGTCATCTGCATGCAGGTGGAGATCCCGAAGACAACTTCATCAACATCCTCATCGTCATCCTCTTCGTCAGCGGGCGATAAGAAGAGTAAAGGACGGACAGGGTGGCCTCAACATGTCTGGGCTCTGGAGCTCAAACAGTAGCGACCAATCATCCATCCATCTCTCCATCCTGCCAGGCGAGAGCCCCCTTTATACCATCCTCCAGCTCTGTCCTCCAAGAGAGTGATGGGACAATAATGACGCGCTATGATGAACTGTAAATGCAGTCATCATCATCATCATCATCGTCATCTCTCTGGACCTCGAGGCTGTTCACTTCACCCACAGAAGATTGGACGCTGTAACTCCTGTTCATTTCGCTATATGGTGAGACATGAAGAAAGTGGCCATCAGTTTGGACAAAATAAGTCCCCCGGATCTTTCAGCGCTCGGTGCCAGGGTTTCAACCTTAAATTGTAGGCTACTTCGAGAAAAAAAAAAAAACACTCATGAAAATATCACACATTCAACGGTATTAAAAAAAAAAAAAGTTAAGACTTTAATTGAAAAAACATTTACGCACAAAAAACCCATTCAGCTTACGGATTCACCAAATGGAAATATTGTTATTTCTCTATAATTCAATATATAGGCTATTTGATGTCAGTGGGAACTTTGGGTTATAGTTTTATATATATATATGACAGCCCTGCGTGCGTCAGAGCAGCTGTCTGAGTTAAAAGTGGATGAACCGGTAAAAACCATGTGAGCACCGTTAGTCCAATTTAACCAACTTTGCTCAGGGCTCTGCTCAGATATAACTCTCCGGTTCTCTTCAACCCATTCTAATGAAATATTTGGTGGATGGGGATGTATGCAGAATTAAAGACTGGTCTATAAAAGCTCTTAGGTTGTGTTCAGCCAGATGTGTAAAAGGCCCAAAGTAGCGTCACACCAGCGCCAGATTGTGAACGGAGTCTCTTCCTGTCGAGGGGAAAAACACATCGAGTTGGGGATAAAGGCGGACCCATTTCTCTCTCTCTCTCTCTCTCTCTCTCTCTCTCTCTCTCTCTAACACCCAACCCGCGCCACCACCACCACCCACACGATTACACACACACACGCAAAGGGGTGTTGACGTGCTCTCTGCTTTATTTAACGGAATATATTTATGTGCAATGCGGCCGGTAGAAGGACCCAAACAGCTCTAGGTCTATCTACTGACCTGTGATTAAACGACAAGGTGTATATGAAGTTCTCTCTCTCTCTCTCTCTCTCTCTCTGTCTCTCTCTCTCTCTCTCTCTTCTCTCTCTCTCTGTCTCTGTCTTTTCTCTGCGTAATTTAGTGTTTGTAAATGTAAAGGCGTCACAATGATGACGAAGTGTCCATGTTGTGGTATGAAGATGTGGTGGGAGTCTAAATAATGCTTTATGTGGGATGTAAACAGTGTCATGAATTTAATAAACCACCACCTGGTTACTACATGGTAACTGATGCAAACTGGGCTCATTTCTTACTTTCAGTTGGTCAAACTGTGCAAATGGATTAAGGTTTGAGAATGATTCAGAGGTAAAAGGAAAGTTATCCACACATAGCTTCGATGAGCATTTGTACTTATGGAAAAAAACACATCAGCCTTAAAGCCTTTTTGTGTTGGTCAGCAGGGCTCAGGGAAAAGTAATAACCAAAAAAGATCATCTAAAAATTTCACTTTCATGTCAAAAACTGAGTCTAGATTTATAGAATTTTGTGGACAGGGATGCAAAATAGATGATAGTGTGCATCACATCTTAAATGAGTGTTAGATACAAATAGCCATATTTTAAGTAACACCTTTTAACAAGGAAAACAAATAATTTATGTTTTTGGTGTAGGCTAATAAAATTTATTTCCCAATTATTTTTTTTGCCTCCTCATGATTACCTTTTTTAAAGGCCACTTTCTTTACTATTTAAATTTTAGTAGTTATTCACAAATAAAATTCAAGAGTTTGACATAATTACATATTTACTTTCTAATATGAAACTAGAAATACTTTTTGTCAGTTGACAATAACTGAAAATGAGGGTTTTACTTGTCGTGTTTAGGCTACAACTATTATTGGAGTAAACAGCGACATTAATAACTCAGATTTAGTTGTCATCTTGTGTTAAACCTTGTATTAAAGGACCTGACAATGAATTTCACAGCGATAGCAGCCTGTACCGTTCACGTGTCTTGTTCACATTTGAATTATAGATTAGACCTTTAAGCAGGCAATACGTTTTTTCTGACTTTGGGTTTGCAATGGAGAGTAGGCCCTGCTAGACCTAGCCTTACATGGAGTGTATGAGGCAACTACAAGGGGCGATGGTACTTTAACATCATAAAAATACACAAGGTCAAATATTACAGTTATTACCCAACTCAAACTGCTTATTGTAAACCTCCATCAGATCTTACATACAGTTAAAAGAGGAGCTGTCACAGCTTCATATTGCATTGGGGGCACAACACATGCACTGTAAAATCTGGTCTGCAGAGAGGCTCACTATAGCTGGCCCTCGATCACAGAACCTGAGGATGATTGCTCCATTTCACTGAGGCTTCCGCAGGGAGGGTGTCATACCCTAGTTTATGGGTGAGAATTACAATTACGATTATTGAAATGACCTTTAAAGGAACAGTGTGTATGATCTGGCAGTGAGGTTGCAGATTGCAACCAACTGAAATTTTTCCTATGTGCCAAGCATAGGAGAACTACGGTGGTCGGCATTAGCCGGTTGTTGCATAAGTCATTTGGAGCAGAGCCAGTGCTTAGAGTGTGTGTGTATGTGGGAAGTGAGAGGTGATGCGAGAGAGAGAGAGCGGCAGCGACGTCAGCGAGTAACGTTATCAACTCCGGCCCAAAACAGAGTCTGGTTTGTCCCTCTTGGGGGGGTACTATAGAAACTTTTGTTATTTTCTCCATTAATAAAAGACCATTTCTATTTGAAAACGTTCTATTGTATATTGGTCGCCATCAATTAGAGCCGATTCGAGTGTACCCAAAAAATTCCGTCAGGCCGAGCGTACCCAGAGAACACCTGAGCAGACGCCATCCCTTTATTTCTAGAGCCATCTGCTGTAACCCTCCAACATCACAACTCCAGTTACACCACACATGTGTCATACCCCAAAGCCCAAGGCCATGTCCCAGCCTCCATTTAATAGCATTGGTTCTTCTTTGAACTTCCATATTTCTCATGGTTGTGCTACATACAGTTTTTCAATGCAGTGAATGATTACAACATTTCATTTGTTTTCCCACTGAAATAAGCAATTTAGATAACTGAGTTGAGGTGGGGGATTTGTAAGAAACCAGTCGGGATCTCCTGGCGCTTGTGTTGCTTGTCCTATGGGACTCAACTGTGAAGCGTCTGTGTCATGATGTGAGTATAGCATTATACAAAAAAGATTTCAGATTAGAAAAAAACCCTTGAATTGATAGTTTGTATTTTTTAAATCTTATTCACATATATTCGTAATGTGTATTTATTTATTTGTGGAGCATGGGCGGATCTAGGATTTTTCTAGATCAGGGGCCAAAAAGGGGCCATACTTTACACAACAGGGAACAGTATTATGCTGGGGTTCCACCCCCAGGAAGAATTGCAAAATTCATTGACTCTGAAATTAATTTCCTGCATTCCGATGACATTTTATGCATGTTAATAACCACAAAACCTACCTAACAGTAAATCAAGGTGGGGCAAACAGAAATTTCAGGTACCAAACAATAAGTCCCCCCAATCCCTACGCCCCTACGGCAAACTTTTTCGCAGAGTGTTGAGGTCGTGAATAGAAAGTAACCCTTAAATTGCAAAATCTTCCAAAACTCTCGTGAGACTCACTGCCCGATGACCTATCCTAATCTTAAATATTCAAGGTCAACGCCTAACCTTAACTATTCGAGGTTAATGCCCAACGATAACCATCTCGCGAGATTTCGCAATTTGCGTCCTACCTTCAAGGCACAACCAAGCGTTGGGAAAGCTGGAACTCTCCGTCCATTTTATGATAGAGACAGAGCACAATTAAGTCCCACCCACACCAGAAGGGAAATCAATTCATCGTTCTCCATTGACTTTGTGTGAAGGTGCCTCTTAGTCAATTCCGTTTGCTAGCAAACAACAGAAAAATGCTTAAAAGCTGCTGTGTGGTGGGATGCGCTATCATGAGGGTAAAGAACCCAGAACAAAGTTTTTATAAGCTGACAAACCAAAGAACTGAGCTTTGAATGGGAAAACTGTGAGATTCTAACACTCCGTATGTTGACGTGTGCAGCAAGCATTTTGTCCAAATGCCAGTTTTAGACTGACTATTGGCTTGACAAAAAGCCAATGGTATTTTTCCATTGACTTTTTTTGTGATTATTGCAGAAAATAAGCTCTGTTGCAAACAAATGTTTACGATACTTCACACGTTTTGTTCTGTAAAATATCCACAAATGAACACCACCTTTATGATTTTTCAAATAAGAATGCAATCGCCAGAAGTAAAAAGCTAACGTTAGGCTATAAACGAACTACACCACGGTAGCATGAGCGTGAGTATACACAACGGAGCTGTAAAGGCGGACGTGTCGGCATGATGACATATTGTAGTAACATTTAGCCACTTGTTAGCAACCGCCTTTTTAAAGACATATCATTTTAGCCTAAAAATTCAAGAGTGTGATATTTACTGAGGTAAAATGTTAAAATCTCCTCAGCTTGTGTTAACCACAGACCTAAATTCAGGCACCTAACCAGAAACCCATTAAAAAAAAAACATTGACTTTGAGACGAGGGAACCGGAAGTGTTAAAATGTTAACTCATTTCTGGGCTTTAGGACTCATTCCTATAGACCTCTATTGTGACATAAATTGTTTTCCCCTCTGATGGGCATGGTTTACAGGGTATGACGTATCGCACTCTGTCTTTATAGTGTGGGAGCTGAATGAAGCAATTTCACTTTTTGTATTGTAGGCTACATATGAGTACAATATAGCCTTCTTAACCTCTTTTACCCGACAAACCCGGTACCGGGTTCGGCTGAGCTGTGTGTTAAAACACTGCCTTTAAAAACTTCATAAAATGCTGTGGTGGTCTGTTTTCCGAATTGTTTCCAAAAGACGAGGCCTTAATGCTACTAAAACAACACTCCAAGTGTATTTTGTTTGGCAATGATTTCAATACTTTAGTTACTAAATCAACGCACGAGAAATTGTGTTTTTACTTTAGAATATTTTTGACTGTTTTTATATTGAATGTACATACTTAACTTTGGATTATTTTTCGTTATCTTATTTACATTGTTATTGACCTTATTTGTTATTATCTAAGTTTTACTTGATCATACTTCATTATTAAAATAAAACTACTCCATTTGGAGTCAAAATTATACAATTTGGTTGTTTTTTATTGATTTTATACTGTGCACAATGGTAGAATGTGATGATGCACAGGGTAAATGTCACGGCCAAAGGCTCCATTGTTTGCATATAGCCTCCTGTAGTGGATATCAGTAGTATTTTATAGCCAGATTCTATTTCAAAAGGCGGAAAACCCATTTGGCACATTTTGGGTATCCAAGTGGCCAAATTGAGAGTCCGCCTGGTCCTAACCTCACTAAAAACCTTTGTAGAATCTATGTGCTTTGTGTTATTTATATCTGCTTTGGCACAGTTGTAGTCAAGGGGTTGCTGAATGAATTCAGAGGCATCTCTGTGCATGGCATCATCGCTATAATGGTGTTATCCACTGTCTAATCTAGAAAACATCTTAGACGAGGATCCAAATTTAAAGTTTTCCTTTGGTTCATCATAATTTCCTCAGGCATAGTAACAGTCACAATGTTACTGACACTGGGGATGAATTCTCAGAGGCCTTACCTATCCATAGAGACTAAAATCATGCATATAGACCTGGTAGCTGTGGAGCTATTCTTGATTTATTTTGGGTATGTCTGTCTAGGCGAACCACACCTCCCAGGACCCTTGGGGCTTAAGAGGTTAAGTTCTGAAGTTTGTGTATCTTTCAAAATTCCAATGAAGTGTTCTGAAGCGAACAGAGGCACTTCAGGGGCCAATCAGATTTCAGTCTGGGGCCCTGACCATGCTGTGGAGCATCCATGCCAAAGGGTCATCAGTTTTCAGCTAGCTGAAAGCAGAGATCAATTTCTGTACCTGCGTACGGTATGTGATGTCTCTGCCTCTCTTCCCATCAAAAAGAAGGAGAAGGATAGGATGACAATTTACACCGCTGGAGAGTTGATGTATTGAACCATTTGCAACACACAAATCCAAGATGGTTTATCATAAGTATGACATTCAGCAGCTATTGCTCTCATTTTGTTGGTTGTATTTGTGTGGATGTTACATATTACTTTGGACAGAGGGTGGATTTGTTGCTGTGATAGAGGAAATGCTGAGGAATTTTCTTGTTTTGAGTAATGCTTAGTACATTCACATTTTGTGATCTACAAAAGCCATTTCTTATGCAAACCTTTCCCGGTTACTGGAGAGCGAGATGGTCTCCATCACAAAGTGAACTTTGGCCATATAATGAGTAATTTATAACTACTGCAACACCCTAACAGGGAAGCATCATCCCACCATAAGACTTAATATCTCCTTAATTAAATAACTCTATTAACTTATGCACTTAAAACAATATTCACTTTGTATTTCAAAAGAGACATTTTGAGCCTAGTTGCACGACAAAAAACAGCTAACTGCTCTCGTGACAAACAGAAGCTGTGTATTTAGTCATGAATGTTTCTACACTCTGACAAAATTAAAATTCTGTAGTCTGAATAGTTTTTGAGTTTTGCGGCCAATAAATAATCCCAAATCTACTGGTCAAACCCATTAACAAATAAACTCCCCGACTGTAGTTTTGACATGTTTACACCTGAAACACTAACACACATTCAACCAAACCCCAAAGAACAGTTATTGACGTGCTGAGTTATTGACACGGTATCTGATGGAGCTGTCACTCAGTTATCCATTGATAAGGCCTTATCTGGCATCCCACTCGGTATGTTGTTGATGGGAGAGGATTTTTCTCGTCCTGACAAAGACTAACGCGAGATGTAATGGCCGGAGTCTGGCCTCAGGTGAGGACAGGAGAGCAGATAATTAGTGAGAGAGCTGGCGTCAGACAGTGTTGACCCCACAATGACTGGGACACAAACACACGCACATAAATACACACATACTCCAGCCTGTTTCTGAGTCAGCTATAGGGAGCAATGAAGCTAATGAATCTACAGTATATTAATGATGATCATTTTCTACTACAAACTAAGGCCCACAGCTAAAAATAAAAAACTTTAAATATTTAAATACCACCTTTAATCTTACTATAAGACACTAAACAATTATCTGTTGTTACAAGCTGCGCCAAAGCTGTACCTGAAAATGAAATACAACAGGTCACTTGTCCTTGGTTTTGGGTTGCCTGGCAATGATCATGCTTCTTGAGGTTTAACCTACAGCTGGTGGACTTTACAGTGGTCTCGGCCCTTGGATTCCTTTTCTGACAAAGGGGCCATGATGGATTATCCATCAAGCCTCAGCAGTAAAAAAAAAAATTAAAGCTAGGGTCGGTAATCTTGATAAACTTGCAAGAGTACGCTAGATTTTAAAAATGAACCAACTGAAAAACTGAGCAAAGTGTTTCCAACTCTTTTCCGATGAAAGTAGCTAGCAGCACTAGCTCCAAAGGTCCCTGAATCTAGAGAGAAAGTGGGCAAGTCGGCAACATTGACAGTCCGTCCCTTCAGGCCTCCCTCAGACACTCCCCCAAAATTATCATAATGAATGTGAAAGAAGAACATGGCTATTGTTAGTACTCACAGCTGTCAAGCAATCATTTCATTCAGGCTGAATAAAAAGATTGGACGGGCTTATTATAGTCCTGCGACAGCAGCATTTGATTATTGATCACCGTCGGGATGTGAAGAGAATTTCAACAAATATAACAAAAATGTTGTTGAAGAAGATTACCAACTCTAGCTTTAAAGGTTACGGAGGAAATCAAATATTGCCAGCACCAGAAACATGATGCAGTGTGGTTTTGCCATGGATGTATAAAGAGAACTGGATACAGTGTTGAAGGCGGGGCCCCGTTCATTCCTATGAAAGTTGCTCGGTGATGCATGAAGACAAAATGGCTCGACTTTCGTCTGGAAAAGTACCCGGATCTTGGGCACATGGAACATGCGCAGTAGCATCCGCTCAGTCACATGATTCGGTCACGGGGTCTCAAAGTCACACCGTCATCACGGCTTGCGCTCCAGCCTCAGTCTGGGTCTCATTCACAATGAACGGAGGAAGGGAAATAACTCTGGATTCGGCTATTAGTTCATTTTACAACTTTTAAAACCTAATGATTTAAATAAGGACTATTAGAGTGTTTATACTGGGGAGTTGATTTACCTAAAAAAAAATTATCCGCTGAGTTACAGACATCTCTTTCCCAATGTAAGTCTATGGGAAAAAGTATTTTTGGGCCCAATGGCATAACGTGATGGACACGGCAGTTGCAGTACCAACAATCTTCATCCCATTATGCCCAGTTGCCTTGTTTCTTCATCTCCAGTGCTGGTTCTGTTCTCTTCAGAGGCTGCTCTCACATAGCTTTGGACCAGTGGCCATTACACCCTTTTCCTGAGTTCTGTTGTCCTGAGGGGGGTTGCTTTTTCCCTGGTCACCACCCCCACCAGGACTCTATGTTGTAACTTTGACTCCACATTCTCAGTAGCCTGCTCTGCTTGCTGTTAGCCACAAGGAGATTTTAGGGTCATGTCATTCTCGGTATTGCAGCATTATCGTAGTATCGTACACAACAACTCCGTGATTTGCTTCCTGCTTGAGTGGATTCTAAGCTCAGCTGTGATTCAGAATATCCCAGCGCACCTCAAGTTACTCTGGTAGCTGATGAACCTCTCAAAGTCTACGATGGTGGTGATGTGCAAATCAATAACGGTGACATGATCCTCAATAGTATACCATGCAAGTATATAAATGCTAAATAGTACAGTCAGACCTGAAAGCACAACAAAGATGGACCGTAAAATATGACACAGCACCCCCTTTGGGCCAATCAATGACAGCGATAGGATTGGCTGTGTCGTCACTGCAGCCTACTGAATGACTGGTTGAGTAATGCAAGTAGTTGCCTGGGGCTGGTCCATGAGTCTCTAAGCCTATAAGTCACCTTTCAGGGTAAATCTTTCCTGAGTGCTTACGCATCAAGGCTATTCGTTGACTGCCATTCAAAAATACCAATCCTTCCTCTCCGGGAGACCATAAAAGAAATTTCATCTTTGTTTCTCTTGATCATGCAAATTGAGTAACAAAGCAGAAACAAATATGATGTATCAGATATCTAAATAACTTCAATTGTATCACAATAGTGGAAACAAAACATTGTATCCCCCTTTGGAGGGCCAGGAGGATTTGGTTCAGGCTTCAATCAGAATAATTTGCTCATGTTGAAAACCAATGCAATCAATGGAGCATCATGTAGTGGTTGTTGATCTGAAGACGGCATATAGCTTCCACACTGTAGACAGATAGTGGTGGTGATTACAATGTTCATTCTTCACCATTCTCCAGTTGGGATCCAGTTTAAAAGTAAACTGGAGGTTATTGGACCTCTCGTGGAAAACAACTGCCGGGAATCTAAGAAACAAACCTCTAAATCGTCCATATTTGCACATATTCATACATGTGAGTTTAAGTTATCTGATGATGCATGTAAATATTGCCATTCATGTATTTCAAGATCCATCCATCCAATCTTTTTGTACTCACAATAACAAATTTATACATTTACATTTTCTGAAAGAATTGATTGTGACTATTGTCTATGTCTAACTGTCTATTATAAGCAGTGTGTGAATTACACCACGGCTTCCAGGGGAGCCCTATTTTTCGGGGGGTATGGGGTGGGAGGGTACTGTCAACATGCACACACAGACATGAATGCTCCCGTTTACTTGTGCAATACGGTTCAATTCATGCAGAGAATATTCAGCCTCAGACAACAACAAAAAAACAGAACAATTATTCACTGTTGCGACATTTTTTTGAATCACTCTCCACCGAAAATCAATAAAAAAATGCCAACGCACAGTGGACAGGCAGTGGTTTGTGTTACTGTGTTTAACAGACCAGACCGAGGCTGCATCCAATGATAATTATGAACATGTCCACAGCCACCAAATGTTGTCAACAAACAGTGGGTAACATGCACTGAGTGCGCCCTCACGCATGGATGACCACAGCAGGAATAGGCAGCATTGTGTTTATTAGATACAAATTATCAGAAAGTGCTTTGAAAATATTTATTTCAAGAACTTAAATATACAAGAACATATACATTTATACAGAAAAAAAAAGAGTGGCACCAAAAATTACAATATTTAAAAAAGATTCTCAAAGTTTTCTGGGGAGCTTCCCTGTATTTCAAACCATGATTGTAAGTTAGAAGAAATATCATAAGGGTTTTAATTCATAATTGTATTAAAGTGCAAATTTCAAATGTTTTTTAAGACTCCATGTTGCACTATATAATTCTATACATTTCCAAAAACTCAAAAACAACAGTTATGCAATCAAGAGTGAGACATTACTACTCAAGAAGTACTCAACAGCACATAACAATATCTAGGTTTATAATTACATACCTCCACTGACACACACACACACACACACACACACACACACACACACACACACAAATCTCTCTTCATGTCTCCTGTCTGTCTATCTGCTGGCCTCTAAGTGCAGTCGACTGGCGAACATGATCGATGACTACGGCTGGAATAGAATTTTTCTCTGCGATAATACCAAAACATCTGGCAGCCATTACTTCATGCAGCAAAGCCCTCCCTTTCTCCCTCACCCCTCCTCCTCCTCCTCCTCCTTCTTCCTTTCCCACCTCCCCACCATTTTGTGCTGCTGTGTTTCCCCTCCACCAGGGGGCCCCATTTCTACCAAGCGACCTGGATGTTTTTTATCTTTGAAGGTCAACTTCGCCCCTGAAAAAGAAAGATATGGATCCTGCTTAAGCTGCCACTGACCCATAAATGAAGAGGTGCATTAGTGCATCAGTGGCGACAGAGAGTGTACTTGTGGCTGCAGATGATGCTTCAGAGACTACATTAGTGACTACAGACAATGCTTTTCAAGCTACCTTAACAAGCCGCTGATTGTTTGGTGGTTACAGTTGTGCATTATTGGCCAAAACAGTGAAAATAGATGATGATTTTATTGTGAATAGGGAGCTCATACAGCAATTAGAACAGGATGTGATGGTGGTTTCAATGTGAAAAATGTGCTATGTTGAGGGGAGAATGGAAAAGATGAAGAAGCAGGGGAGGAGAAGAAAAGAGAGGTAGAGAGAGGAGGAAAACAGAGAAGAGGGTGGGCCCTTGGCAGCCTTTGAAACAAACCCCCAGGTCACTCTATTCACCCCATAACTGCTATGACGCAACTATACACGCGTACACACACACACACACACAGGCATGCACTCCACTCACACCACAGACAGATAGGGCTTTCCATCAAATGAGACTATGACAAAACGTGTTTTTTCTTCTTCTAATCAGCCCTTGTGCCATAAGGGGGAAGTATTGGATTCATTAGCGGCCAAACCAAAGACAGCCAACCCATTGTTCCCCGTTTATAGATGGTTAAAAAAAAAAAAAAACTGAAAAGAGAAAAAGAAAGAAACAGGAATAGAGAAAAAAAAAAACTTGATCTGGAGAATTTATAGTTTCTTACCATATGGAGCCTTCTTTGAATTGGGCCTGTGGAGAGCAATCAACAGCACAGCATGTTTTCAGCCTACAGATCGGGACACAACATGGGTCACCCTGCTTTTTCCAGCTCAGTGCCATCACAATGAACACAAATTGGAGTCCTTTTACTCTTGTTTCTTTGTGTTTCATTCATTTTTTTTCATTATTATGTTCTCAATTGAGAATAACTTTTTTGCAGCCATTGAAAGGGAAATGGTGGTGTCAGCCATGAGACACTGGAAGCAGCGGCTGTCCATCATGAAGAATAAACTCCACCATCTACATAGATGTACATACATGTCTCAAGTCTGTAGTTGATTTCTGTGCACACACATTTTCTTCAAACCGGTCTCACGGGAAGGCGTACAAATAGCACGACATTGGACGGACATTCTGTGTGTCTTGAGGACGCATTTTAGCCTTTTCGGGTGTCATTTGTACGCCACGCAACAAAACTGCAGTTAGGTTGAGGCAACAAAACCACTTAATTAGGTTTAGGAAAAACGTCACGGTTGGTTAAAATAATATAAGTAAAATAAGTAAATAAACTAAGTAAAATACATACAGAAACAACGTAACATATGTATGGAAAACACGCCACAAACGTTATTAAAAAACATGTGACAAACATCACCAACATAACTTACAAAACAAAACACCGGTCTCCTTGTTAAAAGTCCCGTGTTTGTTGGACCCATCCGCCTCCCCCAGACAGACAACATGGATTACAAATGACATGTCAAAAGCAAAGAAAGGCATTCTATTTGCACACTAAATGCCTTTAAGCTGTTTGCTTGCAGTGATTATTTACAGACTTGTGTCCTGTTGTGTTAGCCATTTCATTTTTTTCATTTTTTTATTAATAAGTTCTATTTTAAATCTGTGTCACACCAAAGTTTTAGCACATGTCACACAGGATTACAAGACACCATCATTTATCATCAAACATCAAACATCAAACAAATATAACACGCATCTTTCTGCAACAAATATACAAAACCAGAATAAAACAAATCAGTTACAATACTATAAATAGTTACAGATACTGTCAAATAACATATTCATATGGCTTTTTTTTTACTTCTCTCTGAGACCTGCTCCTAATAACAGGCTAAAATCTCCCAAAAAAAAAGTATTGCACAGTTCTCAGTAAAAAAAGTACACTAGAAAATAAAACTGAATTATGTTCTACATCATTCAGACAGCACATTCAACAAATTTGCTTTTCTTCCTCCAGACTGACATATCACATACAGTTTAAGTGATAAAATGCCAGATCTCAGCTGGGCACATAAAGATCTTTGCTTCTTACATAAACACAACATAATTCTCCGTACCACAGTGTCCACAGTTTTGGTTCAGTCCATATATCATCAGCCCACTCTTTACTCTCAGCTAACACAGATTCTCTCACTGTAATATTGTTGTAAATATGTTAATCTTTTCTTGATCAAAAACGTGTCACCAAACACAGTACACCAGTGTGCACATGTTTTTAACCAAAAGCCAATAATTTGTTTACCCCAAATAACCCCAAATAACTGTGGTTTACTGGAACTTATGTGTATTATTTATAGCTGTGACATTACTAATGCCACTAATATTATCTTTTAGCATCTCTTGAAATATAAATTAACACTATACAGCAATAATTTAAGACTTATTCTCATTTTGTACAAACTGTGTGTGACTTACATTTTTGTCTGCACGGTTTTGTAACCATATGTTTAAGCTTACAACATTGCAGTCGCATGAGCCAACATGTGTTAATGAGCCTGGCTTCCACTGGGAAGAATTCCATTCAATCATTTTGGGTCATGGACTGGAACACAAGAGACCGCTTAAATGCTTGCGACATTTTTTTTTTCTAACTGCACAGGTCAGCGGGGTCAGACAGTTGTACGATGACCAATTTTTCCTTCCAAACCATAAACAGGATCCGTCCTGCTAATATATCAGTACTTCTCTCTGACTGTCCTGTGGTTAAAATGGGATCTAAAGATTGAAGTTGTATAGTCAGTCTCACAAATATTTTACAACCTGTATTTTTAATAAGATTAATACAAGTTCATCCAGCACTACACCACTAATAGAAGTGGTATAGAGTGTATAGAAGTGCCCAACCAATTTTGAAAAAGCCTTGTGATGACTCTGTGGGATCATTGTGTTTCTACTACATGGAGATGTTTCAGTGCAAATCAGTAAAGTCAAATTAAATGTACAACCAATACACTGTATAAAGGTACAACACAGTGCTTGCCAAAATGTACACTGTAAGAAAATTGTGCACTTCATCAATATTTTGCATATAATCATTATGTTTCATATAAATTTTAACTTCAATGGAAACATTCTGTCTAGAATGTTTGCATTTCTACATGTTTTGTGTGATTTTTCCATTTTACAGATTTAGCTATGCATTTTTTCACATCATAGACATTCAGAGATAATGATATTTAAATTTGAAAAAAACATTAATGACACACGTGCAGGTTTGTAATAATTTGGGGAAAACATTGGTGCATTTTTTTATGTGGATCATACACTTCAAACAGAGCCAAAAATAGTCAAAAGTAATGTAAAAATGAATGAATCAGAAATCTAAGTAGAATTAATTTCAGCCTTCATAGCACTGATAAACATCTCCAATCTGATGTTGGAAGCAAGTCATCTGTAAATAAGCTGCCATTTTTGATTCTCTCCTTTCATTTCCATTTGAAAAAGGGCCAACACTCTTTTTTAATTCAACTGAGGCACATCGCCAAAGTAAAAAAAAAAAAGTTATATCAATTCAAGTCAATACAAAAGCTAAGTTTATTTGCATCGCCAATATCACACCGTATGACGTGTTCCTGACCCGGCCGAGCTCTCTGAGAAGACGAGGAAAAACCTGGACACTTTGGGAGAGGATACTGACAGAGAGGTCCCCCCCTAAATGATTGCTTTATTTCTTGCTTGATTCACCTTTCCTTTGGTTTCATTGGAAAATGATCTGCAACCTTTATTTGCTGCTGCTTCTGCTGGACTTTGAAAGACTTTATCACATTTCAGTTACATCAATCCTTTCGTCACTGACTCCCTCTGAGTTTTTAGATCCTCCTGCATCATACTCACCTTCTGAGTCACAGTGCAGCATGAGATCATCTGGCGTCGTCCACTAGTTCTGCCTAGAATTTATAATCCTAAATTTTGCAGTTTTGTAACTTGCTGTCTGAGTTTGTCATGAGTATCAACTTCAAAATGACAGCTTGAAACTCATATATGAAGGCATCCATTATGTCATGTTATGTACTTCCTTATTGTCACTTGTAAGGTCTTCCACAATATGGCTCCACCATGCATCAGTGAATTACTGATCCCACACAGGTCTGCTAAGCCCCTCAGTACTTCACAACAAGGTCTATTGGTTGTTTCTCACGGTTTAAAACTCCCCCTGTGGGTCAGGTCAGTAAACTGAATGTTTCAAATCATCTGGACCCACAGCATTTTATAGATGCTCAAGCGTGTTGTGATTGTATTCAAATATAATTTATTTTCTTTCACCTAGTGAATTTATATATTTCTCTAAATTAATATTATTAATCTCTAAATAATTGTTTAGCACTTTGTCACCCTGTTTTTGAAAAGTGCTACATAAAAAAGTTTTACTTACTGTATGTTTTCCCTTTGCTTTTGTTGTGAACTTAGTTTTACTTTATTATTTTCTATTTATATTGAACTGTTATCTTATTCAATTCAATCGAATTGTTTTGCCTTTTGTGAAAAGTGTGAAATAAATGAAGTTGTTATTATTGAGGCCATGGAGAGATGATTAGACCAGGTCCAGCTGGGATGTGTTGACTGAGTGTGTTTATGTGCTAATAGGGAGGTGACATAAGTCGGCTAAATTGCATTCATGTGTCATTGTAGTTGGTGACTCCAAAGGAGGCCAGAAGTCAGCATTGAAGGCTTCCTCTTTCTGTTGAAAAATATCATTAATAATTATTTGATTGCACCATTTCTATTTTTTAAACACAGTTTTGTTTTGAAAATTCAAAGAGGATGTAAAGCATCTTCTGTAACCAGGCCTTTATTTTATTTATTTATTTTGTATTGAATTTATTGAATTAGGACAGTGCATATTAATCAACATATCAGCAATACGCATCAATGTAAATATTCTGGAATTAGCACAATAGCTAAATGTCATCTGTAGTCCTATAAGGCAGGCTAACTAATTTTACAACAGGACAGTCCACAAGACAGCACACAGAAAAGCTCACAAACAGTTCTATATACAAAATGGACACATTTGTTACATTACGAAGAACAGAGCGACACACAATAAGCTGGTTAAAATGCAAGATGAGCCCAAAGCCCCTGGGGGGGAAGAGGAAACAGATATTATGCACGAGTACATGACTGGTTTGCTTTTAGCCAATGTTTGAGTTTTTTTTAAAGGTTAAGAAGCGGTCACAGTCCCTGATATGTGTTGGCAGTGTGTTCCAGGAATGTGTGCCTCTAACAGACACCACTATATTCAAAGAAGAAATGATTTTTAGAACCTCAGAGACAGATGTGTCTCTTATGCTAAACACCAGTTTGCTATCATCAGGAGGGTTAAAGGAAGTGTCTGGACATTTAAAATGTTTTATTATTAATTCTTCAACTGAGTTTATGAAGAAATTGTTGAAGCTATTGACAATTATGTCCAAATTGTTAGTTGGCACACCATTCACCTGGAGCTGTATGTCATTGGGTTTTGTTTCTTTGTTTTGTCCCAATAGCTTGTTTAAGTTTTCCCGTATCAACTTTCCATTTCCATTTGCCCCATCAATCATCTGAATAAAAAAATGTGCTTTGGCTTTGCGGGTCTGTTTTACCACTTTATTTCTCAGTGATGTGAAAATATGTCAGTCACTTCTGAGCCCTGTTTTTAAAGATTTTTTTTGTGCATTATCTCTCTTTCATTAATTTCCAAATATTTTCCAAGTTAATGTGTTTTTACACTTATTAGATTCCACCTTTTTTGTGAAATGATTGAAAATTTTCTTTATTCTTTTAGTGAAAGCATTACTGCTATCCTCAAAAGTGACCCTGACCCACTTGCCGACCCAAATACGTGCCTTTTCCAAACTCACATTTGACTAAATTTAGCATTCATGTCCTGTGTAAACAATATCAAATCACATTTTCACAGTATGAACGTGGTCATTTTAATCCAACTATGTTGTTTTCTCCTACACCTAACTAAATGTTTTTTTTGCCTAAACCTAGTGATTTTGTTAAGCGTGTGTTTACGACGACTGAAAAGTGACGCTGAGGGGCGTCAGTATGTGATGAGTTGGGATGAGAAAGTGTTGACACACTATGTGTATTACATTAAAGTGCAGTAAATTCATCAACTTTCTCAGGCTTCATTATTCAAATCAAGTCTTGGGGGAACATAGAAATTACATTCTAACAGATGCACAGCGGAGTCTTTTACATTTGTAGCATTCTGTAAACATAGACTATGAGCACAAATGCAATGGGGAAAACAAACAAATTTGTTAATTCTCAATTCTTATACACCGATCAGCCATAACATTAAGACCACTGACAGGTGAAGTGAGTAACATGGATTATCTCGTTACAATGGCACCTGGCAGTGGAGGGGATATATTAGACAGCAAGTGAACAATTTGAACTTTGAACTTTGTGTTGGAAGCAGAAAAAATAGGCAAGCATAAGGATGTGAGCGACTTTGACGAGGGCCAAAGTGTGATGGCTAGACGACTGGGTCAGAGCATCTCCAGAACTGCAGCTCTTGTGGGATGTTTCCAGTCTGCAGTGGTCAGGACCTACCAAAAGTGGTCCAAGGAAGGAAAACTGGTGAACCGGCGACAGGGTAAGACCCGAGGCTCATTGATGCACGTGGGGAGCGAAGGCTGGCCGGTGTTGTCCGATCCAGTAGAAGAGCTACTGGAGCTCAAATTGTTGAAAAAGTTAATGCTGGTTCCGATAGAAAGGTGTCAGAACACACAGTGCATCACAGTTTGTTGTTGCGTTTGGGGATCGGTCAGGGTGCCCGCGCTGACCCCTGTCTGCCGCCAAAAGCGCCTACAATGGGCACGTGAGCATCAGAACTGGACCACGGAGCGATGGAAGAAGGTGGCCTGGTCTGATGAATCACGTTTTCTTTTACATCATGTGGATGGCATTGAGTTCGAGGTGTTGACTCAGCCTCCAAATTCTCCAGATCTCAATCCAATGGAGCATCTGTGGGATGTGCTGGACAAACAAGTCCGATCCACGGAGGCCCCACCTCGCAACTTACAGGACTTAAAGGATCTGCTACTGACGGCTTGGTGCCAGATACCACAGCAGACCTTCAGAGGTCTAGTGGAGTCCATGCCTCGACAGGTCAGGGCTGTTTTGGCAGCAAAGGGGGACCTACTCAGTATTAGACAGGAGGTCATAATGCCATGGCTGATCGGTGTAACAGCATCAGACACACTTTACAGGTTTTTTTACGATTGCTTAGCATGACTTTGATAACAGGGCTCATTTTGTCAAAACACTACACGCAATTGACACAACCACACACAAAAGTAGCAGAATACCTCAGATCTCTTGCAAAATTAAACATTTTCAAAACTATGCATAGATTTGAAAAAAAAACAATTTTGTCACCTTATGGCACACATGTTGCATAGGACCTGGTTCTGTTTGAACCAGTTGAACCAGTCTGAAACACTTTTCTACTTTTCTAATGATATCGTCTGGATGAGAGTTTTTTTCAGAGTGTAAAGTACATGAATATATTGACCAAACACAACACACAAGAGTGTGTTGTGCTGCACACTGATGAAAATATTTATTTCTCTCCACATTGTAAAAAGCTCTCAATACATCCATGCATTTCCAAAGGTTGCATTTTGCACTGAAAATCAGAACAGAAAATATTCTGAATATAGTGCATAAACACAGTAAAACATCTGTGGAGACAAAAAAGAAAACAGGGTTTATTTATTTTTTAATATTGTAATACAGGTTTTTAAAAACAGGCATCTCGCTGCTACTGTATGTTGGCTTCCATTGTTGTTGTAAACAGGTACTCACCTGTGGTCTTTTTATATCCTGATTGATGAGCTGACATTCAAACAATTCGGTGTTTGGCCAGATGGCGCAGGTATTTTTGGGTCATTTTGATTGGCAGTGTTTTGAAATTACAAATAAGTGACTTTATGTCATATTTCTGTGTCTCATGTAGAGAACTGTGTGCAGTGTATTGCAAAAAGTGCCATGTTGAATTGCAAATATAGGTGCAAAGCAGAAAAATGTGTTTAGAGTTTTGGAGACTTGAGCAGAGGTTTTGTTTCCTGAGTGTCAGTTTCAATAATTGTGCTTTTTGAGTGGGTTTTTTTAGCGTGTTAGCAATTGAAAAAAACTTTAATTGAAGATGACAAGAACATAGTTACTGTATGTAAACAAAATACAGTGTATTGCATTACAGTCTTCCAACTCTCTCTCCAAAACTGGCCTACATTGTTTGTGCACACCGAAAAGTAAACCTGAATCATATTTCTAGTGTTTCTAAATGAGTGTGGTATTTCAATGGCAGCAAACAACACGTAGATAACCACATGTAGTCATTTGCAAAAAAGAGTGTTTTAGAATTTCAAACTTTGTGTTTGGCAGTTGCAAAAAACGGTATTGATATTTATAAAGCCACTTTAGGAAAACTGTCTACATATCTCACATCTACAGGATACCAGCCCAGCATACATGGAGTGTGGCTGCATTCGATTGTACAGGTGTTATCTAATAAAGTGGCCAGTGAGTGTATGTATTTAATGGAAAGATGATTCTACAAAGAAGTGACATAAACAACTGAAACGCTTTGTATTACTAGAGAGAAGTTGAAGGATTTTTGCTTTGATTTTAATACATTCAGTATCTGCTGGAGCACCTGCAGCTTAAGACACCTGAGCACTGGTGGTCGCTGCAAGGGTTACACTTCAAAAATCACTTTTTGACGTAATTGCAAATGGAGATTTTGTAAAGATGTATGTCTTAATTTAAAATCATCTTTGACATGAATTCATTACCATCTTACAGTCACTCTGTTCTCCTCCTTTGTCTTTCTTTCTTTCATTCTCCTTTGATTTACTGCAGTGTGAGCAGGTCAGTCACTGGCTATTTATTGGTCATTAGTTGCAATGTTGGTAGGTCTCACACCTCTTAATCCTGGGTGGCCCTCTCTCTACCTCTCTCGGCCTCCTTCAAAGTCAAACTCAGGAGTTTGTCTGAGGGGAAAGCACATCTTAGCTGCTCTATTTCAATCATTTCACAATTGGTTTAATCAAATAATTTAAAAAAGAAGCCAGGAAAGCAGGGGCAGAAATATGTCAGACAAAATAGGTCTTTTTACTCTGCTGTCACAAAATGTAAAGACAAAATGCAATACATAGATTTTTTGTATACTACTGTAATTGCTAAAATAGCACTATCAACATTACTATAGTGTAGACTTAGTCATATTCTATGCAAAGTAGGGATATTATTTTCTGTGAGAGACTGCACTAAAACAAGAGGCCTCCCCTCCCGAAGAATTAAGCGACGACTCTGTGTCAGTGGCGTCGTCAAGCCTGAGAACAAGTTTAAAATTAAGGGCATTTTTTATCCAAATATTAATGATGAAAACATAAAATAGTCTATATGAATATTAAAATATATACAATTGTACATCTTTATTTATAAGGCAGCTCCCATATTTTCTTTCTTGATGTAGAATTACAATATGCACTCCCACAACTTGCTGCTTCTTTGTGTACCGAGCCGGCGTACAGAGTATTCATTACAACCACATTGTAAATGTATGGACATTAGTCACTTAACGTGATTTTAAGCAGAAGTCTTGGACATTTTAAAGACCGACCGTAATTGTATTTTATATACATTATTTCAGGAAATAGTTCTTAATTTAATTTTAATCTCAAGAGACCATCTTGTTTGCATTAAAGTCAAATAAAGCAAAATTCAAATTAAAAAATAATAGTACAGACAGAACTGACATAATACAAACCTGGTTCTGGTGGTTAAGATGAACATTTTCAGAAGCAGAAAGTCTTACTGGTGTTAAACACACAGTGTTTAAACACACAGTGTTTAACACCAGTTAACTCACATGAGAAGCATTCATTATGTATGTTTTCAAACTAATTTGAATCCACAAACTGCGGGAATAACAGCACACAACTGAGGTCAATGAATATGTATATATAAAGCAGATAATGACAAACATAATGAAAAATACAGATAATGCAGTATAAAATAGGCAAGAGGCAATTCAAAAGCCTACTGACTACTGACTGTTGCCAGAGCCAGAGGGTGCTGATGGCATCGGTCTTTATCCTGGATTTGAGAACATCAGAGGATTCCTGACTGTGGATCTCAGGCAGACACATGAAATAAAGCCAGGTATAGCCCCGTGTAGCACTGATCTACTCGCCAAAGGCAAACAGTGCAGGACTTAATCTCATGGAAACAACACCGCTCCTGGCGATTCACTCATTTTCATGCTTTCACTTGAAATGGAAAGAGACGTGATCATTCAGCAAACACCCGTGGGCCTGTGACACCAGTCCAGCACACTCGATCTGGAAATGAGACTGTTTGTGAGGAGATAGAAATTATCCAACAACACGGGTAACTAACAACACCCCCCAGTACTCACACACACACACACACACACGCACACACACAGCTTGCTATAAATCCTGAGACCACCCGGGACTGGGCAGACCACCAGGCCGACCAGTCCACCGCCGCATGTTTTTGATCAGCGGGTCTGGGAACACACATAAAACCTGGTAAAAGGTAGACACACACACACACTAGGCATAGCCATAACACTGTCACACACACATCTACACACAGACACACACATGGACAATAATGGAGCCCTGGGTTTTATGTTTATAGATATGTCCGGCTGTGAGTGCATGTGTGTGTGTGCGTGTGTGTGTGTATGCCTAACACCAGAAGGGCTGTGTGTGACATGATGGGAACTAATGGGCTGACTGACAGAGGCACACACAGTAGGGGAGTGAGTGTGTGGGTGGGGATTAACATGGGGGGACACCAGGAACACGTCCAGGGCTAATTCATTAGAGGTCAGTTAGTGCAGCCCCGCAGGCCAATGTTGAGATATATTTGTATTGAAGCTGCTACTGAAACTGTCACTGATGTGGCGCAATAATGAGAAATTGGATGAAAGTCTCTTTAAAAGAAGTTCACTCAAGGCGCCATCTTGGTAATACTCCTAGGCAGGAAGTTTGTTTGTTTATGACTAACAAAATAGTAAATGGACTTGCATTTATATAGCTCCTTTCTAGTCTTCCGACCACTCAAAGAGCTTTACACTACATGACAGCATTCACCCATTTATACACTGATGGGAGAGGCTGTCATGCAAGGTGCCAACCTGCCCATCAGGGTCTAATCTAAATACTCATTCACACATTGGAGCAATTTGGGGTTAAAGTGGCAATAGGCAGTATATTTTTGGCATCATTGGGCAAAAATTTCATAATAATAATTTCATAATTTCATAATATAAAAGTTTCTAGTGGACTTTCAGCACATGGTAATTTAAGTGTTCTGAGAGATAACTACACTTCTTCTCCTCCTCATGGCTCTGTTTTCAGGCTTTAGAAAATCTAGCCTGTGACGGGAGACTTTGACCAATCACAGGTCATTTCAGAGAGAGAGCGTTCCTATTGGCTGTGCTCTGGTCATGTGACCAGAACTTGGTGTTCCTTCACCAGATTTCACAATGGTGGAGGTGTCACAAACTTTCTCATTTTACAGCTAAACTTTACACCACAAGATGATTCTGAAAACTTTTGGGGAGAGAAATAGGCATCAACGTAACATAATATTGATTCATATTTGATCAGCGCTGCCTAGTTTGACCGTTTGGTCGGAGTTCATGAGTGATTGACAGCCGGCTCTCATAGAGCTCGACAGTGGACCTCAGATCAGCTCTGACTGTTTGTTTTCCTCCGGTCTGTGAAATCTTTTAGATGCTGTTAGGAGCACCGGAGGACACAGAGGCACATGATTTTTTTCAGGTTACCTGTTTCATGTACTACTGTCACGGCATAGCGACCGTTTTATAAAAATTACTTTTTTTAATCATATTTGCTCCAATCCTGCCTACTTCAGTAGTAAGTATCTTGCTCAAGGGCACTTCGACAGGTGGACTGGAGGAGCTGGGGATCGAACCGCCTACCTTCCAATTGGTGGGCAACCCGCGTTAACTCTGAGCCACAGCTGGCCGCAACCTTCCTGTTTCTTTAAAGGGGAACACCACCTAAATCAAGAATTCCAATATGTTATTTTCATGGCTTAGGAATGGTCAATCAATATTAATGAACATGAGCTACTCTCTCTCTCAAAGCCAGAAACCAGAAAAGTCTCAAACTTGTGATGTCATAGGGTGTAAGACCCATATCTTAAGAAACATATAAGAATATAAGAATATACTTTGAAAAAAGTAAATGTTATTTTTCACATTTCGGAACAGTTAAATCTTACCTTTGAGAGGTGTTTAATTTGAGTCAAGCTCATTGCTTCTTCTTGTGGACACACACAGTGTCGATTTTTGGTCAGAAGATACTACAGTACATTTGTCAAAAGCTGTATTCTGGAGAACCAGAGCTATATTCGCTGTGAATATTGAAGAAAAGACGGAGATGAACGGTGGCGTTACGCGTGTGGATAACATTATGTAAAGTGGACCATTAGAGGAATAAACACGGTGTTGTGAACATTTATGTTGCTAATTATGTGGATATTGGAAGGAGGATTGCAGTTCGTTACTCTCCAGTAAGGATGCTGGCGGAGTCTAATTACCAGTGAGCCAGCTGACTGTAGAGTAAACTGGAAACTGGAGAATTTTGCGTTTTTCTTGTAAATGACAGTTTTTCCAAGACTCAGCAACAAGCATGGTCACCGGACGCGCTGCACATGCATGCATACGGCAGGGAGGATGTTTTTTTATCCCAAAAGTGTGTGATAAATTACAGGGAGGGTCTCTAAAGATGTTTTACAGAACTCTCACGTAAT
>CAKAOH010036726.1:17564-40962 GCA_916701665.1 Sebastiscus tertius | reverse complement strand
TAACTCTGAGCCACAGCTGGCCGCAACCTTCCTGTTTCTTTAAAGGGGAACACCACCTAAATCAAGAATTCCAATATGTTATTTTCATGGCTTAGGAATGGTCAATCAATATTAATGAACATGAGCTACTCTCTCTCTCAAAGCCAGAAACCAGAAAAGTCTCAAACTTGTGAT
Source organism: Sebastiscus tertius (assembly GCA_916701665.1). Lineage (NCBI taxonomy): Eukaryota > Metazoa > Chordata > Actinopteri > Perciformes > Sebastidae > Sebastiscus > Sebastiscus tertius. The sequence goes on along the minus strand of CAKAOH010036726.1, from coordinate 40,788 downwards.
GTCATAGGGTGTAAGACCCATATCTTAAGAAACATATAAGAATATAAGAATATACTTTGAAAAAAGTAAATGTTATTTTTCACATTTCGGAACAGTTAAATCTTACCTTTGAGAGGTGTTTAATTTGAGTCAAGCTCATTGCTTCTTCTTGTGGACACACACAGTGTCGATTTTTGGTCAGAAGATACTACAGTACATTTGTCAAAAGCTGTATTCTGGAGAACCAGAGCTATAATCGCTGTGAATATTGAAGAAAAGACGGAGATAAACGGCGGCGTTACGCGTGTGGATAACATTATGTAAAGTGGACCATTAGAGGAATAAACACGGTGTTGTGAACATTTATGTTGCTAATTATGTGGATATTGGAAGGAGGATTGCAGTTCGTTACTCTCCAGTAAGGATGCTGGCGGAGTCTAATTACCAGTGAGCCAGCTGACTGTCGAGGTAACTGGAAACTGGAGAATTTTGCGTTTTTCTTGTAAATGACAGTTTTTCCAAGACTCAGCAACAAGAAAGATAGTGCAACAAAGACATTTATGGAAATGTTTTTTTTGTTGGACCCGGCATGGTCACCGCACGCGCTGCACATGCATGCGCACGGCAGGGGGGATGTTTTTTTATCCCAAAAGTGTGTGATAAATTACAGGGAGGGTCTCTAAAGATGTTTTACAGAACTCTCACGTAATTGACACTTTTCTCTCTCTCAGTCTTACTATGGGCTGTTTCTTTAATGTCGGCAGGTGAGAAGCACTACGTGGCTCCTCCTTTCAACACACCTGACACTTCCACCTGATCCCTTGCACTCCTCTAGGAAGGCTGTAGCCGAGTAGTTGTAGTTCTGTTTTCACCCAGTGGAGTGTACCATAGGACCAGTAGCCTATTTCAGGCTCCCATGCTCCAGACTGGAGTCCAGTTGGAGCCAGATACATAGAAAGGATGATAGGAGGCTACTGTAGCTTATTTGAATATGTTCATAATGCTCTCTCTGATCTGGCTCTCAAAAGACACAAAGGTACACAATCCTTTTTGTTATTTTTCCAGGCATGGGCAACGCAGAGCCTGGCAAATTCCCATTAAGATAATGTATTGTACTTTTTTTAATCATTGTTTCATCAAAATAATACAAAAGCATATCTGCCCAAACTAAGTGTTGTAGTACAACTATGAGGAGACCATTGATGTGTGAAGTAGTTTTGATGGTACTACACTGTATAACAGTGAAGTTATTGAATATTTTTATAGCATCTCTTTTCGGAGTTGCACTTTGTAGACGGTCCCTGACCCATCGTCTCACAGCCAGCTGCACATAGAGACCAATGTTATGTGTCCAGCTCGGAGGACGAAAGGCTCGTCAGGATTTAAATGAGGTTGTAACTCGTTGTCTACCTTACTACGGTTAGAAAGAGACGTTGATGTTGTGTTTTAACAACGTTTCATTTATGAGTTATTGATCCGGGAAGTTCAAATCTGTCAATATCTTTCCAACTTTATCAAAGTTAGTTATTCTGCAGTCATGTCTTCTTCCCTGAGACACACTCTTTTTTTGTATCAAAAAACTACGTACTGATCCATGTCCATCACCTTCAGTTACACAGCAGCACCGTGCTTTTCTTTTTCTCTCATACACAGCACCATCCTCATATGCGTTCTTACTTTGTAAATGGCAACTTCCGGTCGCAGAGTATGAAAAAACGGGGCGTTTTCGTTTCTGTCTTCTTTATTTTTTGCTTTTACAAATAGAAAATGAAAATCAACCTGTTTTTTTTATTTAGTTCATCCCTTTTTGACCCTGATAAAGAAAAACGCCTTGTATTTCAATTTAAATTTTTGTATTTTAAAACGAAAATCAAATAAGCTCAAATTTTTTTGTTTTTTTTAATATCCGTTTGTGAAAGGAAAATTGAATGACCAAAAGTTACACTGACTCTACCCACTGCATTTCTTTACGTTTTACAACAGTATGAAATGAAATGCTGAATATCACATAAATAGACGGAGATAACGAATGTAAACCACATAGGCTATTTTATATTCATTTTAATAATAGCAGATGTAATGAAAATGTATGGCGGGCCTAGGCTCACCCATAGCTATGCGGCTGGTTCAAAATAACCAAATGTAGTGTATAGATCAAGGAACAACATCTTTTTTTGAGGTGTGGGGACACTCATCGGTTGCTGACTGCATCTTTAATGCTGTGACTTGCATTAATTAATTTCACTTTGAAATTACAACACGTCTGTGCTGACTCTCAGTTTCAGTCCTTGTGGTTTGTAAAACATATAGTGATCTCCGTGGACCCTGAAGTGTAAATTGAGTGAGAAATTCTAGTTTGTCATCGCTCAGATGTCAATAACTCACATCTCTGAACTCTGACTAGACACACCCCTTCTCTTTATAACAGCACTCCCATGGCAACCACCTGAAGGCAGAGATGGTGTCTAAGGCTATGTCAAATAGTACTCTACAGTATGTGATGATTAATGGGTGTCTGCAACTTCCAAAAATCTATCTGCAAGTTTAAAGCCAGAGATCAATTCTGTTGCTTTGTTGATTAATTCAAGTGCATTCTACAATCACTCACTGTATGGTTGCAAATGCCTTGAATAAATTCAGACAGACAAACAGAAAGGCAGATGCACACACACACACACACACACACGTACACACACCACTGAACACGTAATCTCCACCCAGGCTGGCTGAGATAGTAAACCCAAGTCAGTCTAAAACCATGCTAGCACCCTCTAGAGGCAGTGCAGGTCCTTACATTCACCTGGTCTAAAACAACATCAATTCAATTCAATTTATTTTTATATAGCGTCAAATCATAACAGTTATCTGGAGACATCACCAACCGTTGAGAGCCTTGCAGTCTCCTTAACACAGGGGTCAGCAACCTGCAGCTCTGGAGCCACATGCGGCTCTTTAGCTCCTCTCCAGTGGCTCCAGTGGATTTTTAAAAATGGAAATGAATAACTGTTTTTTGTTTACATTTTAATTTTTATTTGTCATTGTTGTAGGTCTATGGTACGACGGTACGACGGTACGACGGTACGACGGTACGATGGAGTATTAGGGCCATATTGAGGAAAATAATAAATCTGAGGCTTTGAGAAAAAAGTCATAATATTACAAGAATAAAGTTAGAAGTTTACGAGAAAAAAGGTCATAGTATTATGAGAATAAAGTCATAATATTATAAGTTGTAATCTTACGTGTTATTTTCTTTTTTTTCTTGCAAAGTTATGACTTTATTCTCGTAATATTACAATTTTTTTCTCGTAATATTCTGACTTTATTCTGTCTTTTTTCCCTCAATGTGACCCTAATACTCCATAGTACATTTGCTCTTGGTCCCTCACTGCATTAGACTTATAAACTACATACTTAGACTAAAAACTGTGTTACCTTCATCACAATGCTCAAATGTTTTGCGGCTTCAGGCAGATTTCTTTTTTCTTTTCTTTTTTGCCTAAAATGGCTCTTTTGATGGTAAAGGTTGCTGACCTCTGTCCTAAAAGAACAGGAAATGGTAACCATTCAAACAAGAGTGAAAAGCAAATGCCATACATCAGTGTTTTATTGTTTATCGCTTTTGTTTTTTGATAGGAAAACAGATTATACTTCAGTACCCTGACCCAACAGACTTTATGAATATCATAGACAAGTATTTTTCTGTTGGTGTGAAAAACCTTTGTACCTTTAACTTGTGTTCATACCAATGATACGGCGTTACAGTATATGAAAGGTGATCTGGAAAGAGTAAACATTAACCATCAACTTGTAAAATAATGTCATCAGTTCATTTTCAGGAAAACGCTATTATAAATGAATTGTTCTGCCTTTTAAATTTGTATAGTGAATACATGCTGGAAATACTGTTGTAACAAGTAATTGTTATTTTCACAATAGTATCCCCATTTAAATAGCTTTATACAGTAGTAGTAAGTAGGCTACTTATAGTAAGACATTGTAATTTTTTGGTCAACAATTGTCCATTTCTATTTTCAATGTATAGGCTGATGGACGAGTAAAAGCTAAAGGCAGCAATATGCAGTGTTGGGAGCCGTGGAGGGGTGAGGGGGGGAGACAGCTTTATCTTCCTCAACACTGTTGTCCTAATCCCTTCTGAGAGGATAGAGGCTTAGTGGGACCTCAGGTTACGTTGATCACAACTATTGCCTCAGAGAGAAACATTCAAACAACCAAGACCTTCTATTCACGTACAGTTTGGATTTATTCCTCATAACTTAACTTTATGTCTGCGGCTCCTTCTCTGGCTCTGACAACTCCTCTTCCTCTTTCAAATCTCCTGGAGTAATTAAAGGAGCTAATCAAATTTCCACTGGGATCGTTTGGAGGCCATCTTAATAGCTGTTGTAGGCTGGAGAAAGCATTGCTGTCCGACACCTGGGAGGTTTTTTATCTCTCTAGTTATTTATTATTTTAACATTTTTATTTGAATCCCAAGACTTGTGAAGATGAAGGACCGACTGGCTCAGCTGAAGGAGGTAGGCAGAGTTTGTTCCTTTAAGCTCATATTCACCATGTGGAGCACCTGTTGCTGCAGCACAGGCCCTAATGTTATCTACATGAGCTGCTACTATAGCCTGCCTATAGCCTGTAATATGAATGTACTGCTAGTTGGCTACTGGATGTGTGGAGGTCTGGAATAATCCAATGTTTCTAATGACAGCTAAAGCTACGTCAGTTTGCTACTGTTCCACATTTATGCCATCAAACAATAGCCTACTTCACTTCATCTGAAATTAACTCATTAATTCTAACCAAATATTTGAAATATATGAAGGAATACATCGACACAGACTGCATAGACAAGAGCATATTTTGAAATATGAGCTTTTGTCTGTAAGATCTTATAAATATAACCAAATATTTGAAAGTAACATAGGCTTATCGTCATCTATAGTATTCAGTAAAGGGGGGTTCTATCATGTTGGGCTGAGGAGTCCAACAAGATAAATTCACTGTTTAGTTTCAGGTGTGCAGAAGGCGGTAGCTCGTGCGAGGGAAGCATTCATTCAGCGTTAACCTGCAGTCGGCCTGACGTCACAATGGCACGCACAGAGCTGCTGCTGAACTGACCCACTGTCACAGGAAACCGGACAGATGTGTAGTGTTAGTCTAGCTGTCATTCCTTTTGAATGGGACTGGAAATTCTTTATCTTATCCCAAAGATACAACATGTTGCCAGATATTGCTTCAGGACTCCTTTTTTAAAAATAAAATGTTGTATTTTTTGCTGCTGTGCAATCGATCATTTTTTTTTTATTTGAAAGATATTGGAAGTACGGTAATATGCTAAATGTGCTGTACTTATTCTGGGCTACCTGACTGTATTTCATCCTCAAGTTCAGTATTGACGCCTCTTTTTTAACTTGCATGTGTGTTTGTGTGTGTGTGTGTGTGTGTGTGTTTAACAGAAGAGTGATCCTGGAGGCGATGACATTGAGATTCCCGTGGAGAACGAGGCTTTTATGGATGATTTCTTTAACCAGGTGTTCTATTTGTGTCTTTCTGTCCATTCCTCACATTTCTAAAAGAAAATGTATTTCTTGCTTACTGATGTGTGTCTTTCTTCCAGATTGAAGATATCCGTATCAGCATTGACAAGATTGACGGGAGCGTCACAGAAATAAAAAAACTCTACTCCACCATCTTATCGGCCCCCACAGCTGACCCGAGTACAAACACACACTCATCCTCCTGAAGGTCTATTACTTTCTGTTACTTCTTGCTGTTTGTAATCTCCCTCTGCTCTCACTCTCTCTGTCAGAAACACAAGATGATGTCGAAGCCCTCACCAATGAGATCAAGAAGTCGGCCAACAATGCAAGAAACAAACTTAAGGGTCAGTATTTTTTCTTTTTGCTTTCTTTTCAGAGAGCAGGTTTAACAAACTCTAAGTCCTGAACTCCAAAATTGACTAATCCTGAGGAGGGAAACTGAGAACAGCTGATCAGAGTCAGTAGACATACAGTATAAATAATACAGATAATAATCCAAAAATATTGCTGTTGTGTCTCATCTTGTGTTTACATGTGCACAGTTCTGGAAATGACAAATGTGAAGCCATCTCGTTTTCAATATCTGTGGACGGTCTCTTTCACAACAACAACAGCATCATGGTATTGTTTGTCCCCTGTCTTGTGTGTGTGTGTGTGTGTGTGTGTGTGTGTGTGTGTGTGTGTGTGTGCATCAGGTATTGAGCGCCAGCTTGAGTCAAACACAGACGCGAGGGCCTCAGCGGACATCAGGATACGCAAATCACAGGTACTTGCATCAGATAGGCGTTTTTAGGTTGTCTATGTACATTGTATTTGTCCCTATCAAATAAACCATGAAATGAAAAAATGGTCCTCCACCATAAGTGGGTTGGAGTCCAGTAAAACATGGTTTGAGGTAACCTCTTCCTGCAAAGTAGGCTTTTTATCCCACCAGAGTTTTGAAGAGCATAAAGGTCAAAATAGTTTTTTCAGTGACATTCAGGGGAATCTCCATATGTGTTATGTGACTGCCATTAGACATTTACTCACTTTTTTTAAGTCAGTTAACAGGACATCTGCATTCTCGTTTCCCCCACAGCAAGCTATTCTGGCCAAGAAGTTTGTAGAGGTGATGACAAAATACAACGAGGCTCAGGTTGACTTCAGAGATAAGAGCAAAGGACGAATCGCCCGACAGCTGGAGATCAGTGAGTTACAGTTGATTATGACTTGCTACAATCAGACAAAAGGATGATGTGATTACTTATGTATAGTAAACACTGATAAGGACATATAATTTGGTGTTGAGTTGAGCAGAGATACTTTAATCCTTTTGGACCTGGAGTTCATGGCTTCATCAATTACGTTTCAAATTACATTAGCACAAATTCAGGTGTGACTTCATAAAAGGATTGTGCAGCTTTTGCTGCTGCTAAACCTGTGCAAATAAGACAAAAAGAAACTGTCTAATTCTCAAAGCTGCCAAGCAAATTGGTTTCAGTGCTCCTGTGCTATAAATGAGGTAATAAACTAACATTTGGCACCAAATTGGCCCCTTTCTACGCCAATGAGCCTCATTGCAAAAACTGTCCAATTCACAAAGATCAATGTTTTATATTTCCCGTTTACCCTCGTTGATGATCCTGTTTGTCTGACTTCACTATGAGCTGTTAGAATACATAGTTTAAACCTGCAATATCTTATAAAGTAAACAAACAGAACATAAACCAAAAAAAAAAAGTAGTATTTTCCGATAATATTGTAATAGTGGTACGACTTCTTTTTTTTGTCCAGTGCTTTAAGAGCTGGTTCAAAGGCTAGAGCCTGATCGAGCATACTGCAAAATACATCGCTTTAACTGTCGCATACTACATACTGCATACTACTCAGGAACGCAGAATGCGGTAGACAGTACATACTGCATACTGTGTTCGTCAATAGCATGTAGTAGGCTGTTTTGAATACAGCGATACTGTGTGGTGAAGAGCTGATGACGACCAGGTGAGCTTGATTGCTGAGGCAGAGCAGGTGTGGATTACGGCAGGCAAGCAGACCAGACTGATGACAGAGTTCAGGGGCGCAGACCAGGAACACAGATAGACAAGCAGACACAGACAGGCAGGACAACAGACTGAAAGACAGACAGAAACTGTCACTAAAATGGCATTGTGACATTTGAGTATGATTTTTCAATTGATGAATCACTGAGACTCAAGTGAAGCAGAAGTTTTGTAAAACCACTTACACTGAGATATGGCTATTATAACCAGTTCTCACAAGGGCCACTTAGCATGGTACTGGCAGTGTATGGGTCAACTCATCACGTTTCACATCAGTAGTGTTAGGACACAGATTATATGCGTGTTACAGACACTAAATGCACCCTGTTCTGTTTAACCTGCCATAGTATCACAGGATGTTTTATTTGTCAGTGTGTGATGGTTCCTGAGATTTTCATGACTGTGGGATGCCACAAAAGACTGGCTGATATGGCAGGAACATGTATCACCCCTGTGCATGTGGTGTGCATACTCTACAACATGGATACCTTTAACAGTCCGGTTGAATTCACTTCAAACATGCTGGTATCAGTGATTATTGTAACTTTAAATTGATTTTTTACAGTCTCTTGATATGCCATGCTTCAGTGTAAAGTGTCACTGGTAGTTGTTATAATACGTAATTGTTTCTCTGTCAGTTTGTCTCTATACCTTTTGTGTTTAACCAGGCCCGTCAGCTGTTAACAGGTATTCATGTTTAATAACGGTTCTTTCTGTTCATCACAGCGGGGAAAGCAACAACTGACGACGAACTGGAAGAGATGCTGGAGGGAGGCAACTCAGCTGTCTTCTCTGCGGGGGTGTGTAGATCTGTGTATTATGTAAATGCATGCACAGAGTGAACACTGAAAACTAGAAGTGCACTCAGAGAGCGCAGACCTCCGACAAGGCAGGTTTCATGTACGTCGCTGCCCCTCTGTGGTAGCCTGTGGTGTTAATGCGCAGTCTGAGCGGAGTTATTAAAAGAAATTCCCGAAGCCGGATCATCATCCAGATCGCTACCAAAATCTACTGGATAGATGGATTTCATTCAAATCCATCACAGACATTTGGAGTTATCGTCCAAACGGACAAACCAACAAACCAACAAACCAACGCCGATGAAAACATAACCTCCTTCCTAGGCCTTTGGCCTTGGCGGAGGTAATAAGACAACCACAGCTGAAAGGATTAGTCAATTAATCAACTAGAAGCTTGAAAGCAAGACAGGGAAACTTCTTGGGTATCGAGAAGCTGCAGTGTTTATTCCTGATTAGGGTGACCATATCTTCAAACCCCCAAACCGGGAACCTTGAGTGTACCGCACGTGCACGCGCTAATATGCACACACCATAGGCGTTTTTATCAGGATGGCTAACTTGGCGAACTTATGGCGCATTTGAGCACGGAGTGGAATCAGAAAGAAGGCATTATTATAGGGGGGTGCATTAGAGGCTGTGACAATCATGACTTATCACATTCACTACTTTCAACCCCTTTAATCACAGGACTATCCTCCTCATGATGCACTGACAGGCTGGGAGTCCTGTAGAGAGTTTTCCTCAGACACTTATTGTTGTGTGGGACTATGGAAAGTATTTTTCAACTTTAGTTTTGAACCCGAACAATCTCTATCACATCACGTTGCTCACAGTCTCAGACTATTAGTGGACGGTCCTGAGGGGGTTATAAGAGGAGCTAAATGCCTGTTGATGCGCAGAAGAAACTGTGTAGAATAATTAATCAAAACGACACGTTTGATGTGCACATAAGCACGGAGAGTTCTGCGGTTCAAAACTACACTAAATGTAACCAGCGGATCTGCTGTGTCTGTGCGTAACTGTGGCTTGACAGCGCGCAACATCACTCTCTATAGAGACTGCAGCTTTGCGCTGTGCTGGCTCTCTGTATACTTATCTCATGCGCACAAATTAATTAATGTGTTATCAGTTTCTTTGTCTTACAAGATAATAAACTGAATAGCTAAAAGCTTTTGGACTCTTTGTCAACCAAAACAAGAGCCCTGACCTGTCGAGGCATGGACTCCACTAGACCTCTGAAGGTCTGCTGTGGTATCTGGCACCAAGCCATCAGTAGCAGATCCTTTAAGTCCTGTAAGTGGCGAGGTGGGGCCTCCGTGGATCGGACTTGTTTGTCCAGCACATCCCACAGATGCTCCATTGGATTGAGATCTGGAGAATCTGGAGGCCGAGTCGACACCTTGAATTCGTCGCCATCCACATGATGTAAAAGAAAACGTGATTCATCAGACCAGGCCACCTTCTTCCATTGCTCCGTGGTCCAGTTCTGATGCTCACGTGCCCATTGTAGGCGCTTTTGGCGGTGGACACGGGTCAGCCTGGGCACCCTGACCGGTCCCCATACGCAACAAACTGCGATGCACTGTTAGTTCTGACACCTTTCTATCGGAACCAGCATTAACTTTTTCAGCAGTTTGAGTTACGGTAGCTCTTCTATTGGATCGGACAACCCGGGCCAGCCTTCGCTCCCCACGTGCATCAATGAGCCTCTGGTCTGACCCTGTCGCCGGTTCACCAGTTTTCCTTCCTTGGACCACTTTTGGTAGGTCCTGACCACTGCAGACTGGAAACATCCCACAAGAGCTGCAGTTCTGGAGATGCTCTGACCCAGTCGTCTAGCCGTCACTATTTGGCCTTTGTCAAAGTCGCTCACATCCTTACGCTGGCCCATTTTTTCTGCTTCCAACACAAAGTTCAAAGTTCGAAATGTTCACTTGCTGTCTAATATATCCCCCCCACTGCCAGGTGCTATTGTAATGAGATAATCAATGTTATGGTACTACTGAATATTCGGTTGAACCAGCAGCTCTCTGACAGTCTCAACAAAAAATGGATGATCAGCTTTTCAATTTGCTTGAATTCATTAGACTGTGCAGGTATTGCTTCTATTGAATCAACCCCCCTGTAGTAATTGTGTCATTGCCACAAAAGTAGCTTGTTCTCTGATGATCAGCATCTGATCTTTTGTTTTTATTTTCTAATATATTCTCATTCTTCTGCTGAACTCATTGTGTCTGTCTTTGTTTCACCACACACATCCTAACCTTCCTCCCGCCGCAGATCCTGGACTCTAAGATCAACCAGCAGGCCCTGAATGAGATTGAGGCTCGTCACAAAGACATCATGAGGCTGGAAAGCAGCATCAAAGAGCTCCATGACATGTTTGTTGATATCGCTATGCTGGTTGAGAATCAGGTACACACACACACACACACACACACACACACACACACACACACAAAACAACAACAACAACAACGACTCGTGAGGGAGATTCAAATTTACAGTTTTTTTTTTATTTTTTTTTTAACCTGCAAAAGTCTGAAAAATCTGATTTGTACTAAGATTTCAAGACAACTCTCCCTTTAATAAATCTGGGGATTATCAACCCTCTGAGATCCACTATAGACCCGTTTTTGTCTATTTTAGGAGGTACAGAGGGACTTTAGGGGGAGATAGCAGGTCAACAGTAGATGTCAGGTGTACATCATCTGAAAGCTGGCACCCTGAAGATTAATTTGAGATACAGCTCAGCACTGTGTGTCAAGTTGTTTGAGTCATAATTCAGAAATAAACATGAATTAATTAATTAATTAAAATAAATTGTTAAACTGTATAAGGGCTTCGAGCATTATGATAGAAGTATATGATGGTCACCCCCATGCTATATTATGTCTCATTAGTTGTTGCAGCATTTCTTGGGTTGATACCATTAGTTACACAGATCTGGTGCTAAATTTAACCATTTTTTACCACTCGAGAACTGACAAGAATGATCAATAATCCCTCCAAAATATCATATTAAGACACCAAGACCATGAGGAACACCATAGAAAAAGCCATACTGTGATTTGGGATCAAAAACTTTGGAGATTACTGCAGGAATTCTGCAAGCACTTCTGTTGTATAAACTGTTCAGAAACCCCCTTATTGTCAATCTAGCTAGGAAAACCATCCATTGTCTGAATGATCTAGGTCTCTTGTTTGTGGCTGTAAAGTTTCATGAGGCTGTGATTATCCTAGAGGTCACCACAGGTCATTTAGTGAGGTCAAATCTTAAAGAATGGTCTTACTATAATGAAATGGCTACTATGGGGACTAACATCATCACACATGAATACAGTTGGGCTCATTGGATCCACAACAGTCTCAGCTTTACGGTGATACCCAATGTATGTAATTCAAAGACTGTTTAGGGACCCCAGTATGCAGAAATATTCAAACACATGATTTTAGAATAGGAGACAATAACACATTTATACTGCATGTGATTATCATAAAGTGGGCATGTCTGTAAAGGGGAGACTCATGGGTACCCATGGAACCCATTTTCATTCACATATCTTGAGGTCAGAGGTCAAGGGACCCCTTTGAAAGTGGCCATGCCAGTTTTTACTCGCCAAAATTTAGCCCAATTTTGGAGCGTTCCTGAGCCTTCCTCCAACAAGCTAGTATGACATGGTTGGTTCCGATGGAAACCTTAGGTTTTCTAGTTTCATATGATATCTGGAGCTTCACTGTAGCTCTAGAGCCTGCTGCAGTCTCTGAGAGACAGTAAAGTCAAGTTAGAACCCCCACAAAGGGCCGTGTCTGATGGTGTAATGCCATTTTGGCCGTGTGGACATTCGCAACCCTCACGGAATGCGGCAGGCATCTTTTTTCTCACATTATTCCGTCTTGTCCTGCCCTCCTCCAGGGTGGCATGATTGACAGAATTGAGAGCAACATGGACCAGTCAGTGGGCTTTGTAGAGAGGGCCGTGGCCGACACCAAAAAGGCTGCCAAATTCCAGCAGGAGGCGCGCAGGGTAAGTTGAAACTGATTCAGCAGAAATGTGTATTTAATGACCTGTTGAAACATTTTTTAAGTTGTAACAGTCCCATAACTGATTTTTACTTGGTCTTTTGTGTCCTATGATCACTCTTTTCATACATCACATGCATTTACTGAATGATGCTCTAGAGTTAGTTGTATTTCATCTAACCAAACATAACAATGACAACCACAAACCCAGGATCAGGCTAGGAGTTGCATTCGCCTATGATATGACAATTACTACTGTGCCATCTGCAACGTTCTCCCTCAGTACTGGATCAATTTCAGGGTCCAGGTTGAAAAATACCAAAGTTACTCTTTACTGCTCTGGTGAAATTTGGCTCTTGAACCATCCTCAACTTGGCTTTACTCACAATTGATTGTGCTCACTTTTGGATTCATATTGAGTGATTTTAACTCCAGCACTGGAAGGGAGAGTAATATAACACCATCTTCCTTTCTGTCTCTGTGTCTTTCTCCTTCCTGTTCTCCAGAAACAAATGATGATCTTCTGCTGCTGCGTGATTTTGTCCTTGATACTCGGTTCATTTGTCTACAGCTTCTTCAAATAGAAAACCGGAATGAGGCCGCCCACCAGCTGAGTCCACACAGTACAGTATGGTCACAGAATAGAGTCGGGCTCAGTTTACTGTCATTTCAACTAATTCAAAAGAGAAATAGAGGCTGCAAATACTTGCATCCGTTCTCAGTTATTTCTGAATATGTTCACACAATTTTCTTAATCTTCTCAGGGTGCCCCACATTTAAATTCAGTTTCACTGCATTATTTCTCACTGCCTCATACAGCATTCATATTCAGCTGCAGAGCTCACTGAGAGCTATATGGTGTTATAGCTGGGATGAAACAAAGCATCACCTCAACAAAATAGACACCTTTTAAGTGGCTGCATTGCATCCAATACACCACCACGAAATGACCTCAGATACACAATAGTCGAACCAACAGATCGATAGCTCCAACGAAAACCTGAATATTATATTATTGATAAGTGAGATGTATTGTTGAGCTGTACCTCATGCACTGTAAATCAGTGCATCTCCCTTACAAACTGTAGATTTTAATTTTATGAATTGATTTGGTAGTCTATTTAACCTTAGCTTTCCACTCAAAAAGACAAGAAAAAAGATGAATGATGATTTTCATAAACCTTGGTTTACTTCAGGTCTCAAAAAATCTTGTTTGAAAAAAAATGAGCTATACAAATTTTAAAAAATACATTTTAAATCCAACTCCTCTAAATTTAAAAAAAATATAAAACATATTTTACGTATAGCAAAAAAAAATATTTCTCAAAGAAATTTAAAGAATCAACAAATAATATAAAAATCTACATGGAATGTTATTAATCAACAACTAAATAAAAAAAAAAAAAAGAAAAGAAAACATCATCAGGCCCTGCTTCTCAGTTTCAAAATGGAGATAAACTAATTAGTGATCCATACGAAATTTCATGTGGCTTTAATAATTTTTTTTTAATAATTAGTAAAAGAGGTATCTAATTACATATTGGAACCTCTCATTCATATTTGAAGTTGATCTATGGAAACTGGTATTGTTTCCAGGAATCTTAAAAAAGCAAAAATGATACCTTTATTTAAAACTGGTGATCCATCTAGCTTTACAAACTATCGCCCTATATCTATCTTACCTTGCTTTTCAAAGATTTTGGAAAAATTAATTTACACCAGAATTATAAAGCATTTAAATGATAATAATAACATCTTATATGAGCATCAATATGGATTTAGAAAGGAACATTCAACCTATATGGCACTTTTACAATTCATAGACAAAATACAGGCAGCTACAAATGATAATCAATTTGAACTTGGTATTTTTTTAGATCTCTCTAAAGCATTCGACACCGTTAATCATGACATTTTGTTAGCCAAATTAAAACACTACAGTTTCCAAGACAGATTGAAAAAGTTCCATTCACAATGAGTCACTTGTATGAAATGTCCTCTAAGTCCCATTTTTGGTAATATGTCTTTCACCTTTGGCTCTGACCTCAGTATAATTACTGTTGCAGTATTCATATTAATTTGTATTGTATTAGGTGCAGAGTTTGTTAGTAAATGCTGGTGTATGTGTGTGTAGGACTTTTCAGGAGTGTTGAGTTTAGATCAGCTGGAAGAGTAGAAAAGATGACCAGATAGCAGCAGTAGATGAAAAGTCAAGGGGTCACCAAAACATTTACGACTCATGTCAATCTGGCTGTTAGCCTGTCTTAGCAGGGTATCTCATTTGTTTTTAATTACATCTTTTTTTTCCTTTTTTTTTTACAAATTTTTACATATGAAAAAAAAGTTGATTTCTACATTTGTAGACCCTGAATATCTCAGTCTCCCTTTCACTGGAAGGGAAAGATTCCTTACAAAGCTGTCAGAGCTGAAATAATTTCTTAAGTGAGCTTCTAGAGTCTTATTGCCCCATAAACTACTATCGCAGATGATTCAAATACTTGCAAGACATTGAATAGTTGTCAGAACCTGCCTTCACAAATACATTGAAACAGCGGAAAACTAATGCGATGGGAATGTTGTCGTATCCGAGAAACAACTGAAAATGATTTATTAATGAGTAAAGAATGAAAAGCAGTGGTTGTTAACATTTGAATGAAGTGAAAGTGAACCGACCTCAGAGAGATATCCCTATAACATGATGACCACCACACTGACCATCATCATGGTGCATATCTATGAAGTCAGTATCCTAAGTATTGAGACAGCTGTTGTTATTCTTTTGTACATTTCTCTGCTATTTGTGTTTTGATGTGGAAATCATACTACTGTGCCAATACTTATGCTATCGACTGCATCTAATGATATCTGCACCTGCTGTGACCCCGTAGTGGGCCTTTTCTTTATGCAAATCATTTTTCAATATAATGAAGGAGGATAGTCACTCTCACGCGTTGAGGTTTTGATGTTGAACTGATTAAAAGATGATTGATGGTAGACACTGTATGATCTAAAAACAGGAGTGAATTCTGAAGGTGCTCGATTAGAAATGGAAATAAACGCATCCCTGCTTTATTTGATTCCACTGACACTGCCTTGGGGGTGTTTTACTGCTTCAGGTCTTTGTTGTTTGTGTATTTATTACAAGGATTGCTTTAATTTTTAATATGTCTATGTGTGTTTTACCCCTTCTTTTCTAAAGGATTGTTCTTGTTTCATGCAAAATGCACTGGCTCATACATACTGTAGATCAGCAAAAGAAAGTGTCACATTTAAATGTTGGGTGTGGAAATGTTGTGTAGAATTATTTTTGGGAGCGGTACAAGCAGTGGTGTTTTCTTGTTCTCATCTAAGTGTCAACCTACAACTGGAGCACCTAAAGTCAAAACTTCCCTGTGGATGTCACCATGTACGTCTACCACTTTCTTCACCGGCTCACGCTGCCATCAAGTGCACCTTGTCAGCTCCAACTGAAGTCCAAAGTTTGAAATAAAACTTTGATGCCAGATGCTTTTCTTCAGGAATCAAATGTCAAAATTCAATGGATAAAATGTATGTCCCAACAAAAAGACAACATGACATCTTGGTAAATCTGACTTTCCACTCATAACCTTGGTAGTTTTACCTGGAAATGTTTTCTGACTTGAATGCAGGGTCAACAGTTGTGGGTGTTCTCATGACTGCAGGAGGACACCACTTTCTTTGTCAGATTTCCAGAGGCTAAATGTAAATCTTACAAAATTCATAAGAGCCTTGATATTTAAATCTGATAATAATAATAATCAGTGTGGATACAAGGGGGGCAGGTAGGAAATTAAATTAGCTTTTGTGACACTTTGACAACATGTAGTGTGACTGTGTGTCCTTCTTTTTCTGCTTACATTATTTAAGCCCTGTCACTTTGGGGAGTTGTTCTATTGTTTTTTTCTTTTGTAGTTTTGTCCACTGTTGACGAAATTAAAATGAAGCTGTTATTTATTATGTGTATAAGTGATCATTATTATTATTTTGACCTTATTTTCAACAAAAGAGACATGTAAAAAAAGTATTGGGAATACAAGGAAACAGTACAAAACAAACAAAACAAACTTAACGCCAGAGGAGTTCAATGTCCATTCATTTGAAGTCTTTTTTTAGAGTTCAAGAAAATGTGCTTCCTTTAAAATATTAAGAGACTTTACAGCTTTTTGGTTTTTGACATTTTCAAGTGAGGTGCATACTGCTTGAGTTCAACAAGAAACCCATGAAAGCAGGGTTTGGAGTCAGACCATTTCGATTTGTGGATGTGGAATTTACCAAGAAAAATCAGAAGCTGAATTATATACAGTAAGTAATGTTGCTATCCATCCCATAAAACACAAAATATAACATCACATCAAATACATTAATCTGTACATTAGTAATAAATGTTCTATTTATGAAATTTTGCATATCAGTACAAAATAAAGTTGAACGATTACAGTGAAAAAACAAATGAAATATTGTTTCTTGATCTGAATCGCAGAAAACAGATGTATAGTCTGTATTTATTTAAAATTTTTCTAATGCTTCTTTAACAGGGTACATTCTATGTAAAATATTGAAGGATACTTCTTTCACTTTATTAGTGATTCAATATTTGTTAGGAATACAACAAGCCTTTTCCCACTGTAAATCAGCCATAATAGACGACCAAAAGGAGGTGTAATACAGTTCAAAACATCTCTAATGTGTCTATCATTGCATGGCTCATTCAGAATGTTAATATCTCCAATACAAATATGCTCAGAACTAATAATGTCCTGTGAGATTATAATTCTTTGGAAATTGAAGAGAACCTGTGAGAACTGCATCATTAATAATAATAGCATATTCATTGGGTGTGACTGGTAAATCTTTGAAGAAATTCTGAATATGATATCAACAGACCATTATTATTTACTAATTGACCAACTAATTAAACCCCATAGTGCGTATAAGTGATTTATTTCCATGTTGTTTAATCCTACTGCGCATCACAGTTTGGCATCATGCTCCTCTCGCTCGCCGTAATCAAGCTGGATGTGTTTGAGTGACAGGTCTCTGCAGCCAATCACAGGAGCTCTGCAACGTCTTTCAGCCAATCAACAGCGGCCGGACTGAGGTGCACCTCCATGTATGGACCTGCGAGCACTTCCTCGTTGAGGTGAAGGCTACAAAACGTGTCCGTCCGATGCGAGGCTGCGGGACTTAAAACCACGGACACAGAGGACGTCACACGTCTCGGATTACTGTAGACGTTAGTAAGCGGACCGACCTGTATGAATATGGGGGTAAGCATCGTCAAACTCATGATGTTTTTAGGTAATTCGTGTTATTTCTGAGTGATGACTAGTTATATTGGGTAATGGGGGCGGTGATCAATGCTTTGTATCTTCGCGGTGATTGGCTGCTTCTCTTGACTGACAGTGTGTTTGTCCAATCAGTGACGTTATTGAGATCTCTCAACCAATTAGCTACCAGCTCGTTTTCGAATTGAGCCGCTATTGGTGGGTTGCCAGCTCCTCTGTGTGTTACAACCGTCCAATCACAGCTCACAAATGTTTCATTTGAGTGACAGCCGCTGTAGACCAATGAACGCCTCGCAGGACTGTCTGTGATTGGTCCACTGTGCGGTTGTGGGCGGGACATGGTGATGTTTTGTGATGGGATCGAAAATGGCGGCTGTTCGTAAACCGCATTAACTTTGTTCATACTAGTAAAAACAGCAGCTACCATGCATGCCCCTTCTCTTTAAATGCACTAGAAATGCCTGAAGGTCGCTAGTTTTAATACGACTTCAGCTCATGGTGAGTTTTCTACCGATATGAGCAAGATAATGGAAGAAATGCTAACAGCAGCTGGACTCGACTCACAGTGAAGGAACAAAGCTCCAGTAGTCATTGGTATTATAATAATGATCATTAGTATGATTTTATAATGATAATTTATATGTAAATGTTCACTTCCACTCGGTGTAGTACTGTAAAGTAGTAGTACTGGACTCTTTATGTGAGATAAGCTTCACATATACAGTCAGACCTGTATGAAGTCAGTGAGTGTAACCCTGGTAACCGATATTTGACCGTTAGAGGAGTTATAGAAGCGTTCAAAGACAGCTAATAGCTTGTTGTGATCTCAGTTATCTAGTCAGGAGACTCATAAAGTCAATGTTGTAACTTAAGCTAAGTTAGCTGACAAGTAAAGCTGTCTGATGTGAACACACTCCTCTCCGCTGCTTTGTACTATCCGATGGAGCAAAGAGGCGCTGCGGTGCAGTATCTGCTGGGTCTACTTTACCTTAATACTCGTTAAATAGCGTTAAATAACGTCACCTGCATCTGGTTGGACAGAGCTGCGTGTGCCAGTGATAATGGATGCTTCCAAGCCCAGGTACAGCAAAAGGCTGGTAAGTTTAAAGGGACTTTGGCTACCTAAGTCCTTATTTTCCTCTTGCTTTCAGAGGTTCATTCACCAACCAAATTAATGTCATATACAGGAAATGGGTGCTGTGTGTATTTGCTTGCATGTTTTCCATAGATTTGTTAGTTAACCAAGATATAATAACAAGGGCTGGTGTAAAACAAAAATTACATTTACCACAAAGTTCTACCCCTTCAGCTGAACGTCTTTGGTTTTAAACAATTAACTTAGCGGTGTTCAGTGTTCAGACTGGAGTTGGATGTGAAAGTGATTTGATAAACTGTTACATGATGAACTTGGTGAAAGGGATGGGAAGGAAAGTGTAATGTGTTGATGATTTTTCCAGAGCCCTACTGAAAAAGTGACTAGGTTGTAGGGGTGTAACGAACGTTTTCCATGGTTCCGATACGATTCAAGGACGATATTTGGCTCATCTAGAGCGAAACGATACGATTCAATTATTTGAAATCGATACAGTAACTTTTTCCGCCAAAAATTCAGTCAGTGTGAAATAAATATCTGATACTGGACAGTGCAGGTCAGGATTCCTCAAAGTTTTTCTTGTAAGGGAATCAGGGATAAATTAATTATGAATATAAACAAGTAAACAACGATTAATGGCGAATACATACACCTTTTATTTGAAAATAATATAAAGTGTAACTTCAGGACCCGCTGATTCAGTTCTCAAGATACAAGGCAGTGCAATATTTAACGCATAATATAATAAACCAACTTCTATTCAAGTTAAATGAACAGTGGTTTAACCTGCTGCTTCTGTTTTCATTTTCAATATAATGTAAATTTAAATGTGCCAGGTTGAACACCCATGTGGATTTTGTTAGGAAGGTGATAAATGATAGTGGCATCATCAATGTGTGCAAAAACGTAAAATGTCACTGAATGATGCATGTTTTTGGGATACAGTGTAGCTAAAACCACAATATCACTCTATATTTCGCCTGCTTGGCAGTAATGTTAGCTGACCAGACGAAGGTATCACTAGATATTCTCAGAGCTAAACCAACTCTTCTGCAGTGTGTAGTGTGCGTGCATTCACGTGAGAGGTGGAGTGAGTGAGAACAAGCGCGGTTTGTGAGTGAAGGCAGGCGGAGGAGCAGAGACTCCGGCCCTGGAGACCAGGGCTACGGTCTCCCCTGTGTCTTCTGGCAGCGGTCGGGGAGCTGGAACAGGATTAGTTGACACTGTTTTGCAAGACGGGCTTCACTAGATATAACTTTGCGGTTTTGGTGCTTCCGAGTAGTTTGTGTTGGAACAGTGTAGCCACACGCGAGCGCGCATGGGACACTGACTCGCAATGATTTATAAGAGTGTAAGAAGTTACAAACAGTACCTTTTTAAGAATGATAAAGAAAACACTCTATTGACCTAAGATTATTTTATGGTTAAATGCAGACACCAGTGAAGAGGTGGGAGAGATTATTGAGCACAGGGATCTGGGGGCTCAGTCTGGGATTATCCCTGTGCGACCACCCATCAGAAGCAGTATTCTCTCTACATCACATAGAACCAAGTAAATGATGTCCATTCCCATTAGTCTAGCTGCGCGATTATGGCTAAAATGACAATCATGATTATTTTGATCAATGTTGAGATCACGATTATTCATAGATTTTAGGGACAAACTATTTTTTATTTCAATTTCACATTTAAATAAACAAATGTTATAACTAAATGTTATCCTTATACTTTGTTATTGTCATCTATAGTGGTTATTTATTTATAAAACACACCATTCAAATGATTAGGAAATAAATAACTGTTTTTTATTTAAATATTTGCTTTGATTTAAAAAAAAAAAAATTGTGGTATTAGTAAGTTTAACAGTTCATAATTACCTCTCTATTATCTATTTTATATTGTTGTGAAAGCATCTCCTACAAACAACTGCATTTATTCAAGTTTCTTTATATCAAGATTACATTTGAACGCATCATGATTAAGGGTTATACATTGCCATTGCCCAACACTCATTTTTACGTTAACAGAGCTCTTTGGCTCCCTGCTGTTGGCAGACAAGCCGGTCGCTGTGATCACTCTGAGCAGCATCATGAGAATGAATTACAATATAATAAGTGTCTGATTTAGTTAGTTGTTCCAAATGTTTTAAGATTGTTCCTCTACAGCTTATTTTGGATTTACAGTTATGACAAATTGCAGCTTTCTGTCTTCTTCACTCACGCTGAAGAACTTCCACACCGACGAACGACATGTTGTGTGTGAGACGTTACTGACTGTGCCGCTGTGTGCTGACGTAAAACCATCATGTGGCGGCTGCACATGTGTGTGTGACCGGCAAAAACTCGGATATATGAGATTGCTGAAAACCGTCCGGCTTCAATCGGCTGCTGATTTCTTTTCTCTTCTGCCGATTTCATTTCTAGCTGTTAGATTAGGAATCGCTTGATTTCATGATCGTGTCAATTTAATTGTGGGAAGCCAAAACCGTGATCGTGATTTAATATTTGATTGATTGTGCAGCCCTAATTCCCATGCTCTATTATGTCTCATGCATTGTTGCAGCAATACCATTTGTTACACAGATTTGATGCTAAATTTAACATTTTTTTTACTACTCGAATTGATAAAAATGATCAATAATCCCTCCAAAATACCACATTAAGACACCAAGACCTTGAGGTCACCATAGAAAAGTCCATGCTGTGAGTTTTGGTGTCAAAAACCTTTGACATTTGGAGATTTTCCTGACTTCCTGTGATTGGATGGCATACATCCTCTGAATGCCCTAAGTATAGCTTGTGGTTGTAAAGATTCATGATGCTGTGATTATCCTAGAGGTTACAATAGGTCATTTTATACAGTGAAGTCAAGTTTTAAAAAAAAAAAATGCTCTCATGATGTCTATTATCTTTAGGTACTCTTGTTTGTTATTTTGGAAATAGAGATGGATTTAATTTGATGGGTTCAGCTCCAGTCCTGGTTTGGTTGTGCCTTCCTTCGACCAGTTGGCCTATCCTAGCCTGTCACCTTAGCCTCCTTATTTTTCACCCATCCACCTTTTCTTCCATCTCCCTAGCGGGCCGGTACCCGGCGACGTTACCATGACGACGGCATCTCGGATGAGGAGATCGATGGGAGGAGGATGTTTGACCTGGAGGAGAAAGTCAGCAGTCAGAGGTTTGGCTCTGACCGGGTCCTACGCATGGCTGGAAAAGGTAGGCGAGCACAGTCAATGAGGTTTACATTGTCTGTATGTTGAAAGCTGGTTCTCAGGTTGGAAAAGCTGAGTGAAAAAGGCACATTTTAACATTGGAGAGGAGTTTCCCTTAAGTGTAACTAACCCCCGGAGTTTTGGCTGAAGTCCCTCTACCCTGGAAATTCAAAACATTTTATCAACATAGGCAGGGCTGGGAGGGGGGCTAAGAGATTTGTCAGGTTTGTCCCGCCCCGGTTGTTGGTGACCCTGGCACGTGCCGTTCACATTGAAACTGATCATTTCACAAACCGTTGCCTGATAACAACAGTAGACACTAAGACTGTTTGACATCGCTGCTTCTTGCCTCCTGATGGCTGACACAGATCACCATGACAGAAGTTTTAAACGTGCCCCATACCATACCATACCGTTCCATACCATACCATATCTAGTTGTCTGCAGAGACCCTGTCTGTTGTGACCACCACTTTCAGCCAGGAATCAGGAAACTTGAAAAGTGAAACAGCCAGCATTGAATGAAAGAAAACCAAAAAATAAAATGGATGAAAAGACTTTGGAACATTTCTTTCTCACATTTTGTTTTTTTTTTGTGTTTCCTAGACTTGACATTGGAGTTCGTCCAGAGGGGTGGCCTGAGGGACCCAATCCTCTTTGATAAACCTGAAGGACTGGGAATCAAGTAGGCATCCTCTTTATTTTTCTCTTCTTTATTCTCCTCATCAACATCTACCTTACTACTTCATTCTTTTTTTTATCAAGTCTTTTGTTAACTTGCTTGTTTGTTTTTCTCTATTGGGCGGGAAAAAAACACTGAGATGATTTGATGTGTAAATGTATGAACATGAGACTTATAAGACAATATGTTGACCTCTTGTTGTTCTGTAGGATGCCTGATCCGGATTTCAGTGTCAATGACGTCAAGATGTTTGTTGGTAAGACTTCAGAAATTGAGTTTTCTTCCTTTAATTAAGTACAAGTCTCACGTTTAGTCCTGGCAGCAGCAATGTTTCCTGTCAACATGTCATTGAATAATAATAACATCCATGTGAGCAGAAAGACTGAAACTAATGAGAATTCAAAGTGTCGGAGTCACCAAACTCTGTCTTTTGCTTTGATTGAGTGACCCCTAGCAACAGAAAATGACATAATGTGTTTTTAATGGCACAAGTAGGATTTGTCAGTTGCTTGTTTGGAAACGCAACATTCAAAGTTG
>CAKAOH010036726.1:0-17544 GCA_916701665.1 Sebastiscus tertius | reverse complement strand
TTTGGAACATTTCTCATTTCTTTCTCACATTTTGTTTTTTTTGTATTTCCTAGACTTGACATTGGAGTTCGTCCAGAGGGGTGGCCTGAGGGACCCAATCCTCTTTGATAAGCCTGAAGGACTGGGAATCAAGTAGGCATCCTCTTTATTTTTCTCTTCCTCCTTTTATTCTCCTCATCAACATCTACCTTACTACTTCATTCTTTTTTTTATCAAGTCTTTTGTTAACTTGCTTGTTTGTTTTTCTCTATTGGGCGGGAAAAAAACACTGAGATGATTTGATGTGTAAACGTATGAACATGAGACTTATGAGACAATATGTTGACCTCTTGTTGTTCTGTAGGATGCCTGATCCGGATTTCAGTGTCAATGACGTCAAGATGTTTGTTGGTAAGACTTCAGAAATTAAGTTTTCTTCCTTTAATTAAGTACAAGTCTCACGTTTAGTCCTGGCAGCAGCAATGTTTCCTGTCAACATGTCATTGAATAATAATAACATCCATGTGAGCAGAAAGACTGAAACTAATGAGAATTCAAAATTCTGTCTTTTGCTTTGATTGAGTGACCCCTAGCAACAGAAAATTACATACTGTGTTTTTAATGGCACAAGTAGGATTTGTCGGTTGCTTGTTTGGAAACGCAACATTCAAAGTTGGACCCACCCCTCCCCAGTTCAACGACACCTCAAGCGCTTGCCACTGACCACGACTAGGTTTAGGGAGCTCGCCTGCGGGTGAAAGCCAACCCCACATTCAACAAACGATCCTCGTCTGCTTGGCGTTTCGCCTCGCTGTATTTGTGTTGGCGCTGCATCCGCCATTTTTTTGTAGCTTCCTCTTGGATGCGTGCTTATGATCTGGTCGCTACGTTGTTATAGGGGTTGTCTCCCAGAAACGTCACGAACACAGCAAAATAAGAAGAAAAGAGAAAATCTGGGCAGAGGGCTGCAGGGTCTCTGTACATACAGACATCACCACAAACTGCTAGTGGATCAGAAGTGATGATTGAGGGGGATTACTTTGTATGTTGAGTCTATACATCATTTTTAGGAAAATCCTACTCATTCTGCCTTTTTAATTAACACATTTAATCTACAGTACTTAAAAGTAAAGCAAGAACAATGCCACACAATTGTTCATTATTATTTTTTAAAAAGTACTAATAGGGCTAAACTACCTCTAATTCCAGTGGAAACTGACCCATGTCCATGGAAAACAATGATTTTGATGTAATGCCCTTTGCATTTTACACAATAGTTTGTTTTAAGTACTAAATTGGTCTTGCAATTGTATCCTATCAGCTGCTGTTTTGACCAGATTTCTTGGGCATGACTAACCATTGCCAAAAACACCCTCTCAGGTAGCAGACGTATGATAGATGTGATGGACGTGAGCACTCAGAAGGGGACAGAGATGTCCATGGCCCAGTGGACACGTTACTATGAGACGCCACCGTCTCAGAGAGACAAGCTATATAATGTCATCAGCCTGGAGTTCAGCCACACCAAGCTGGAGAACCTAGTCCGGAGACCTACCACAGTACGTACACAGACTTAATGAAAGGCGTGTCATACACTCGTGTCTGTGTGTATTATGCAAACAGAAGCATTGCAGCAGCTACAGTCAATCTGCCTCTGCCTCTGTCCTCTCAAAATAGTAGTATGAGAAACGGTAAATTAAGCTTCTGCCTGACCTATCCATCATGTTTTGTCTGTCTTGTATTTGTGTCTGTAGGTAGATATAATAGACTGGGTGGACAACATGTGGCCTCGTCACCTGAAAGAGCGGCAGAGAGACTCAACCAACTCGATCACTGACATGCAATACCCCAAAGTACAGAAGTAAGTCCCCATGTTCACTTTGCTCTGGAGTCAAGTCTTCAGAAGATGTGACTGCAAAAAAAAAAGACTTAAGTCAATTCTTAATATTTAGAGATGAATAATGAATTGACATTTGAATATAAACATAACTGATGTTTGTATGTCTCTGCAGATACTGTCTGATGAGTGTCGAGGGCTGCTACACAGACTTTCACATCGACTTTGGAGGGACCTCGGTGTGGTACCACATACTCCGAGGGGGCAAGGTGGGGCCAAACACAAACACTGTGTCACACACATGCACGAGCACCGCTGCATCGAAACTACTTCACAGAGTGGAGAGAGGATCTCAACTCAACAACGCTACCTCATGACAAGTAACAGCTGCAGTGCTACTTTTGCTGAGTTTT
Source organism: Sebastiscus tertius (assembly GCA_916701665.1). Lineage (NCBI taxonomy): Eukaryota > Metazoa > Chordata > Actinopteri > Perciformes > Sebastidae > Sebastiscus > Sebastiscus tertius. Next base: position 15,315 of record CAKAOH010036726.1, on the reverse strand, counting down.
CTCTTCCGTTCTCCAGTAAACGTGCGGCGGCGACGCGCTTTGAGTTCAGGCTGGTGCACGCCAAGGGTAGAGCACGAGCAGGGAGGCATCTGATTGGTTCTTTCCAAGCGCACCGAGAGGCAGTGATCGGTAGACGTTTTTACAGGATTACAGCAGCTACAGATGACAGCTTTTTTCCGGTCCTTTTTCAGAGCTCATATGTAATCGAACGCTGTCGGGTCGTAAAGACCATTTCAACCAATATAACAAATAGTGTAGACTGGAGAACATTGTCAACCCTGACTTTAATTATGTTGAATAAATTATTTGAAAATGTACTGTCCAGAATGGGACTAAATTATTTCTGTTTTACTCGATAAACAACTAAAAAGTGACCTCATGTTGTTGACCGGTGCAGTGAGCAGGGTGTGGTTTCAATTGCAGTTGTGTGTTTTCAGGTGTTCTGGCTGATCCCTCCCACCCCCCAGAACCTGGAGCTCTATGAGAACTGGGTGCTGTCGGGAAAACAGGGAGACATTTTCCTGGGAGACCGAGCATCTGACTGCCAGAGGATTGAACTGAAGAAGGGCTGCACCTTCATTATACCCTCAGGTATACGTTTATCTCTCTCACTCACTACATTTTGAAGGATTTCAGTGATATGACACAAATAGAATACTAACGCATGTGTGTTATACTCAGGTTGGATCCATGCCGTCTACACCCCTACGGACTCTATGGTGTTTGGAGGAAACTTCCTGCACAGCTTCAACATCCCTATGCAACTTAATATCTGTAATATAGAAGACAGAACGCGGGTAGGGGAAAAAGACAACTCTCCTATAAGGTGTAAATGACAGGAAGTAATGGATTGTGTAAAGTGCCTCTTTCACCTCCACCGCAGGTTCCATTGAAGTTTCGTTACCCCTTCTACTACGAGATGTGCTGGTACGTGTTGGAGCGCTACGTCTTCAGTCTGACAAAGACCTCCTACCTCACACCAGAGTTTCAGAAGCACACGCTGGGCATTGGTACGAAAACAGGCAAAGACGGGGGTAGATGTACAAGGAGAACTTTTTCATGATGGGTTTTTTATTTTTGTATATACTGGTTGTAAATTCAATGTGTAACTCATTCCTTCTGTCAGGTCTGAAGAAGCCAGTCTGCTCAGATCCAGCCAGTGAGCAGGTGAAGGAGGAGGATAGTAGCAGTGAGGAAGAGGCTTCAGAGCAGCAGTCTGACAAGCCTGCAGTTAAAACTCATATGACTCCCCTTGAGCTGGAGGGGATGTGGAACCTGCTGGGTAAACTGGAGGCGCTGCCCTCCAACAAGAAGTGTGTCCCAGCAGGCATACACAACGCCCCGGCACTCATTACACACATCAAGGTATGACTGCGCTCTCTCTGTTTCTCCCTGTGTGTGTCTCTCTCTCCACTTCTTGACTCGCAGTCAAAATCACAACAGTGCAGCCGCTGATTCCGTCGTCTTCATTTGGCTGATTTATTCTCACTTTATGGAAACAAAATTAACAAAAACATACAACATGAGGTCAAATACTGTAGCGATGCCCCGTTCTACACGTTTCCTCCATGTTTGCTGAAGGAAAACCGCCACCTCCTTCTACCACAGCTGATCAGCATCTGATTCATCACAGTAGATCCAAAAATCTAAATATTAATTTGACATCCATTCATAGAAAACATTTACATCGCCTCAATAAATGAGCAAATTGTGAGAATATAATTTGTAATCAACACAAAAGAATGGCTCTATTATTATAGGCCTATACATTATTTATATTATATAATTATATCATATAGGCCTACACTATATATACATTTTTTTTCGGCATAGTGACCGATGGCAGAATTACTCTCATGGGCATTGGAAAATGCAGCGCGGGGTTTCGATTGAGAGCAGCGGACCTTGAAACGGTCACTGCCCGCAGCATCTTCCCACCGACCAGCCAGACCAAAGCACCACAGAGAGTGATGAGATGATTCTTAGTCTGACAAGTGGGCAGATATTTTAGCCTATAGCTTATTTTTATGTCTATTTTGGCTGGGAACTGCGCACGTCACTCGTAAAAATTAGGCAACCCGGTCGAATCTCTTGATGAGCCGCCCGCAGTCACATCCGTTTTTAAAAAAAAAAAATGTTTTCTTTCTCAAGATATGTCCCCTTACATCGGCAATAGAGAGAAGAGAGGTAGAAACTTGTTTTGAGTGGAGTATCCCTTTTAATTTTGTAATACCGTGATATAATACCGTCACCGCAAAAACACAAAGAAATACTGTGATATACATTTTGTGCGTCTTGTCCTATGTGTCCCTTTCTACCCCCCATAGTGTGTGTGTGTGTGTGTGTGTGTGTGTGTGCGTCAGTTGTCAGTTAATTTTGCTGGTGGGGTAATAAAATACTTTTCCTTTTGATATTTAATGCTTTCTCTCCTTTCTTGTCTCTGCTGTCCTGCAGATTCTACTGAAGGAACATGCAAATGACAATCCCAAACTGTCCTACACAGGAATACCCATCGTCAAGTGGCCAAAGAGAGTAAGCAGTCTTCACTTTTAGACATGGCCTTAGCCAGCTATGAGGTCACCGAGGTCCGACTTTTTTTCTCGTAAACTTCTGACTTTATTCTCATAATATTACGACTTTATTCTTGAAATCTCAGATTTATTTTTTTTTCCCCCTAATGTGGCCCTAATACTCATACATTTAGATATAAGAATAATAAGTAATAAAAGTAATTTTTAATTACCCCAATACATTTTTTATTATATAATTTAACCATTTGACAGTACCTGCGGGCCCAATAGATGGTGCCCTGAGGCCCACTAGCCCGGTGGTTGAGATTAGCAGGTAGAAACTGTTCCTTGTGAGTACACTCATGTATTATCAGCAAATACCGTATGAAAAAAACATTTCATTTTTCTGCTCCTCTCCACCAGCCCTCATGGTACCAGCCTCCTCCTCCTCCTCCACCACCACCTCGTCCTAAATTGGCCTCCACTCCCATCATCCCACGACCACAGAAACCAGCCTCTTCCATGTCTGTGTTGAGACGGCGCAGGGTCAGGTAACAAAGCATGTGTGTGTGTGTTAGAAACGCATTTTGTCATATCAAATCAGGAATGGCTTGAATATTGTTTTAGTCACACTAAGTGGTTATGTTTGTATTAGGTCCCTCTCAGTTTAGCTCAGCAAATACCAGTTGTTTGGACCCAACACCAATGTTACACTATTTAAAGTCTTCTATAATTAAAGCAGCAGTGGGTAGAAATGGAGCAAATATGATTTTTAAAAAAAGTTATTTTTATGAAACGATCACTATGTCCTGACAGTAGAGCATGACACAGGTAATCTGAAAGAAATCATGTGCCTCTGTCCTCTGGTGTCCTCTGGTGTCCTCTGGTGCTCCTAATGGCATCTGCAAGATTTCACAGACCAGAGGAAAACAACCAACCAATCAGAGCTGGAGTATGCCGTCTCTGAGCAGCTGTCAATCACTCGTAAACTCCGATCAAACGGTCAAACTAGGCAGCGCTGATCAAATATGAATCAATATTCTGTTACTGTAATGCCTATTTCTCTCCTCAAATGTTTTCAGAAACATCTTGTAGTGGACTGTTTAGCTGTAAAATCAAAAAGTTTCTTGAGGAAATACCAAGCACCGCCCGCCAGTCGGAGCACAGCCAATAGGAATGCTCAATAGGAACGCTCTCTCTCTGAAATGACCTGTGATTGGCCAAAGTCTTTTTAAGATTTTTTAAAGCCTGAAAACAGAGCCATGAGGAGGTGCAGAAGTCTTAGTTTTTTCCCCATGAGGCCAAAAATATACTGCCTACTGCCACTTTAATGTCAGTGTGCAAGTAAATGATTTAGCGGTCCTCAGTGATCATCCATTTGCTGTTATGTTTTCCTTCTCTGCAGGTGTAAGCGCTGTGAAGCCTGTATGAGACCAGAGTGTGGAGACTGTAATTTCTGTAGAGACATGAAGAAGTTTGGAGGACCAGGGAAACTCAAGCAGACCTGCGTGCTACGACAGTGTCTCTCTGTAAGAAACTCTTTATTTTATTTTATTTATTTCATTTATTTAAATATGTCGGATATGTCTGTTTCTGTAACTTCCCTTCTGTCCCCTCCAGCCGGGCCTTCCTCTGTCTGCAGTATGTGAGATCTGCAAGGAGCCCAATCAGGAGGAAACTGGAGACCCCTCCCTCACTCTGATGGAATGTTCCAACTGTGCACAGATAGTCCATCCTGCCTGCCTCACGGTACAATGCACACACACACACACAGTCCCTGTTTACTATACTCTATGCTATTTACTGTCTGACAACTTATGTGTGTCTAACTTCTGAGTGTAACATTTATGCTCTATGCAGTGCCCTCAAAAAATCCTAGCGTGGAACAAAAAAAAATGTAATGTTGTTTCTGCTGACAATCCCATAATTCACTCGACACTCAACTGTGCTGCTGTTATTACAGACTAGGGCTGTGTCACTACTCCCTACTCCCTATCCAGGGAGTTCTATGTAGAGGATTAGATAGTGAGCTCATCAGCAAAATGAAAAAACACTTTGAGACACTACTCAGGTCATTTACTCTGTGCCGTTAATTACATCATTGCTGTCGCACAATCAAAACGTGCCACATCAACATGTGCTGGGAGACCATCCATGATAAATACTGGACATATGTAAGCTATTTTGTTTAGTTGTCTCTTAGTGAAATGCTCTGAGTGCAGAAGTTCCCCCTGGTAAGCAGTGATGCAGCGTATATGTCTCGGGCTTTTATTGTGAAAGGTGAGAATTAACACCCGTTGTGAATGTGGGGACGATAAGCGTATTTTACCAAATTAGTAAATACAAAGTTCTCAAAAAGGGTATTCCTTTCTAACCCCCTTAAATGCATCTAAACATTGACTGTGATTCCATTTTATATATGAATAATATTTCATACTCGATTGCTTCCCAGATACAACATTGTGATATTTGGAGGAGTGGAAGGTCACGTGTTCTGTGCTCTATGATTGGACAATGGTATCACGAATTAATCATGTTCTGCCTTCGCCGTCAGAGAGTGTAGGTGTTGAAAGTGACCAATCAAAGGAGCGGACACATCAGCCACCGTCTATTCCATCCCCACCTCCAAAGTCTCAAAAGTCAACTCGACCAGCGAGCGAGTTGAGCAATTGCGAGCGTGTAGAGAGGGTCGAGTGAGCGCTCATCCCACAGAGCAGAAATGCTCCCTTGATAGGATGCTTTTCCGCTCGCGAATACTGTTCTGTGCGCGCGCGGGTTTTGATTCTAATTAAACACCATAGACTCGCTTACAGAAAAACAGCTCCGAAATGAAAAAACTCCACAGAGAACCTTGAATCTATCTCTTTTGAGTCCCCCAAACTTTATTGAAGTATAACACTGAATTGCTGGAGTATTGTTTTACAGTAACTATACATACTGTAGCACATACTGCATGTATAGATCATACTGTGCATATACCAAGTGTGAATGCCCTCTCTCAGTCACAATCTACATACAAGTACTGTAGCCAAGTATAAAAAGAGCTTTAGTCTTGTTTATTTGTAAATTTTCCCTTCGTTTCCTCTCAATTTCATCCATCATTTTACTAATAGTATATATCTTCTTCTGTGTCTGCAGGTTCAGGGTGAAGGAATCGTGAACAAAGACCTTCCCAGTTGCTGGGAGTGTCCAAAGTGTGTCCAAGGGATCACTGACCCAGAGGTACACAATGTCCTATCAACAAACACACACACAGTCTCAGGGCTTCCTACTTCTTGTATGTACGTTCATTGAGTACACTGCTGCACTCAGACTTCTGAGCCTCTTTGCAAACACGTGCGCTCTCTCTTGCACTCAGTCTATTAACCTGCCGTTCACACACACACACTTGGTTGCAGTGTGTCAAAGCTAACGGGTACTGTGTGTGTCTCTTGTCTGTTTGTTTTTTCATTATTAATTTATTTTTTTGTTTTTTTTTTGGTTGCTTTATTCTGTTTTTCTTTTGAATTTAATTTAACTCCGTCAGTCATCAGGCAGTGATGAATCCTTGGCTGCCGCCCACCAGCAGCACATCCGTCCACACGGCCCCCTGGTCCTCAGACTGGGCCCCGGGCCCTCTGCTACCATAGGGGGTCCCGTGGGCACCCAGCAGGATGGGGAGGTGGTCCGCTGTGGTTTCTTCCCTCCTCCTCCTCTTCCTTCCTGCTCTTCCTCCTCCTCTACATCACTTCTATTGGTGGCGGCCCCTCTGCCTTCTCAGCCAATCAGCTCGAGACTGGTGAGAGGTGCCGCCTACTCTGAGTACATCCACCCGTCTGTCGACTGCACTCCCACCCCCCCCCCCTTTTTTTTCCATTCCACCTTTCAAGAGAACAGACACAACTCTTGATGTAACTTTTACTTTTTCAAATGATCTTGTTACCGACAGAATGATTTCCTATTTAAGAATTCTGTTTTCATAGTTTATACAAGAGTAGTGCCTCTTCTCTCAGACTGTCAGTTGCCTTCAGCTCAGATTGGTTTCTGTGCTGCTTTCCCTTTTCCATACTTTTCTAAATATTCTTTCTCACGGCTCATCATGCTGGAACAATGTTTAGCCTGGTTTTCTCGTGACAACAAGCCTTTTGACCACCACCCTTTTTCTCCCGGTTCGGGTCGCAACTCAGATCTTGAGGAATTGATTTGACTGAAAAGAAAAAAAAATGAAAGAAGTAATTTAGTGGCTGACACAGAATATATATTCTGTAAGGCTTTAAGCTCATTTTTACTCAAGTCAATTTGTTCACTTTAACTAAGTGTTTTTCAGTACTTTTTTATAAATGCATTGCTCTTACCGTAAATTGTATCAGTGCACTACTGGACACATCAGCTTCCATTTTGTCAATGTCAAAAAGGATGATGAAGCTGATTGCTGATTGTTCTGTGGTTCTTCTCCACTCAACTTTCATCTTGAATCCCTGGATGAACTGATAGTGTGCCTGTCTGTCCCTCCTGTTCACTGTTGTTTCCCATCACTGCACTAAGGCCCTGTTCGGATCACTCGGTACGCATGTTAATGCCAGGTCTGGACAGCTCTAAATACGTCTGATCACACCTGGCATTATAATGCGTCTCCACATGCGTCTTGAGTGACCACTTGTGATTCAATCTCACTTCCCCACTCTATATGCAAATAAACACGTAGTAAACACATGGCTACAACAGCAGATATTGTGGGGCAGGTGGGTGACAGCTTCGTGCAAAACACCGGAATAACACCACCAACACATCTCCAACAATATGATAATAATGCACTTCCTGTGCCTAGTCTGATAGTCTGTAGATTGTAGATATGTAGCCTATAGATCAGATATATTTTAATAAAATACAGTTGTACCGACAGGATACAGTAGAGCACAGAGGCTGTTTGGTACATCGTATAAGCATGATGAGGTGCTCTGAGGTGTTCTGATGTTTGTGGCAGCCAAAGATTCATTACTACTTCATGTTCTTTCCCTTCAGCTTGTTTTGTGATGTTCAATACAACCTTAACTATATTTAATGTTCATGTTTGACTGATGAGTGTGAGTAGATGATGGCAAGAGCTTCAGTTCTGGGTTAAACTCTACCTTTTAATGAGTTTACACATTAAGTATTTTGCTATGGCTTTTTCCACTCAGACAGCAGTGAAAATATTGGCAAAACACACTTTTTTTTTCTCCCTTTGGTGTACAGATAGGTTGCGGGCATGGAAATGATCCAAATTACTCATTGAACATCAGCACGACATAACGGCAGCTTCTGTCCAAAACCCCCCCGATGTTTTAATGTTCTAAATCTCAAAAAAGCCTGCTGTCTGATATTGTCATTTTTTTCTTTTTCCTCCTGCAGTCTAAAGGAGACAAAGGTGAAGGCCTTCCAGCGGTGAGTGTTTATTATTGGGGCTCTACTTTACTTCATTTACGGTCTCCCAACAATTCCCTTTTTGTGTCCGTTTTTCTCCATACCTCTCTCTTCCCCCATACGGTCCTCATTTTCTGTCATTCTGTATCTCCTTCCTTTTATCTTTTTAATGTTCTACCTACCGTTTCTTCCATTCATCCCTTCTTTTCCTTCTTTCCTCGCATGTCCAGAAGCGGAAATCTTCGACCCTGCTGGACGCTCGTATGGCTAAGATTTACCGACGACAGAGACACAGCCGCGACGGAGACGACTCTGCTAGTGATGACGACGATGATGGTTTGTCCGTCTTAAAAGATTTAACCTGAAGCACATTTTCACCGCCTACTGCACACCACTTATTTTGTTACTGATTAATTACAAAACATTGAATAAAAAGTTTCTCCAAAAAACAAAGCACTTGAATTTCATCATCCGGATATCTTTTGTTGTGATTGTGATCACTTTGTTCTGACCTGATCAACCTGTCCCGTCTCCCCGCAGCCTCTCACAGAAGAAAGATGGCGCTCCACGCCCGAGGGGGAAGCCACTCCTCCAGGAGGGGGTTCGGCGCCAACAGGAGAGGCCTGCTGAGAGGAGGCTCGGCCCACAGAGGAAGCAGAGGCGGGCTCATGACTTCTGGCTCCTCCTCCATGCTCAAGCTAAAGCGAGGGATGGGCATGAGGGAGGGCGTACGGAGAGGACGAGGGGTGAGGCTGAGGGGAGGCTCCAGGATGCAGCGGAGAGGAGACGAGTCCGAGGAGTCGGACGACGACGATGACGACGACGATGATGACGATGACGATGAAGAAGAGGAGGAGGAAGAGGAGGACAGTGAAGACGGAGTCAAAGAACGACTGAATCGTCGGCGTAGGAAGAGGAGGAGGATTGATGACGATGACGACGACGATGATGACGATGATGATGAAGATGAGGACAGTGAGGGGCAGGACTTTGACCCTGACGAGGAGGAGATGGACACGCTGGAAGATGAAGAGGAGGAAGAGGAGGAGGATATGGAGGAGGAAGGGCGCTGGGATTCAGACCCAGAACCCCCGGTCCTCCTGGTGTCGGATCTGAATGACGACCTGCTGAGTGGCTCCTACCTGACCGTCACTCTGCAGCGCCCCCACAAGGCCAAGAGACACTCTGGTAAGACTTCAAAACAAAAACATCTAAACATATAAATTCACTTTCCATAAGTGAACTGTGAGTTAAACTTCATGTTGTCGCTGCTCAGGCTCCATAGTTCCAAAGCTAGAAGCAGCCATGGGTCTGAGGACAGCTGCGGTGGGTGCTGGCGGTCAGCAGGGCTTCATCCAGAGAAAGACCGCTCTGTCCAAACCTTCACGACTCAAGGGCGCCGACACAGCTGACAGCGTAACCCCAAGAGGACCTGGCAGGTACAGCTCAATACATGACTACTACTACTCATGGTATAAAATGTTATTTTGTTTTTTTAAATTAAGCTCAGTGAAACTAAGGATGGATAAAACATGACTGCATTTTCAATGTAAAACATCCCAAACTCACATAAACATTTACTTTGAGACCAAAGCAGCCAAGAAATAGCCTAATCACACCACAGGAGTTGGGTGGGGTGGGGGGGATTACATTATCTGGGTAACACCCTCTACGTCGGTCATTCCCAAAGACTGGGTTGGGACCCACAGGTGGGTCGCAGGAGATTTTATTAGGGTCGCCAATAAATTTGCAGAATTGTTTTCCATAGCCTTTTATTTAACATTTATATATATGCAGTTCACCTTTGAGCCACATGAGGGAGCCTGAATGTTCCTATTGTTCTGGTAATTGTAGCCTCCTCATCACATTGAATCTAATATGTACATTCTGTTTGTTTTAATGATGAGAGGAAATGAAAACAATGAGATGCCTGTTAACTCCGGCTAAATGGATATTCTTGGAAGGGATAGTTGAGGTGTTTCGAAGTGAGGTTGTACGAGATACGTATCCATCGTCAATGACCACTGCAGACCGGGAACATTCCACAAGAGCTGCAGTTCTGGAGATGCTCTGACCCAGTCGTCTAGCCATCACTATTTGGTCCTTGTCAAAGTCGCTCACATCCTCACGCTGGACCATTTTTTCTGCTTCCAACACAAAGTTCAAAATGTTCACTTGCTGTCTAATATATCCCCCCCACTGCCAGGTGCCATTGTAACAAGATGATCCATGTTACTCACTTCACCTGTCAGTGGTCTTAATGTTATGGAAGTCGGGATCTGGTCTGTAAACACATACAAGTGAACGTGGGAGCTGCCATGTTTTCTAGATAAAAAGCACTATAACGTCGACATTTCTCAACCGAGTCGTCTTCCCTCATGTCCCTCGGTATGGTGACTGGAACACATGCCATCTGCCACTGTCGAAATGGTGCCTCGTAAAAGGCAACCTTCATAACCCTGATGATCGTCATTAATATTTTGATCCACACAGCTGCCTGTCCAACTGGCTTAGCTGGACCACATTGGCAGGGAAGCCCTGTCATTTTGGTGGCAGGACGCCTCGATGGCCGACTGGAAACACCTCGCCAAATGAATGAATGAAAAACCGCTCCACTCAGGCAGTGGAGGATGCCAGGCTCCCTTCTCTCCGCTGCTTTTGTCATTTGGCCTACTTTATCCAACCACTTCACTAGTCCTACCACTGTGAGCCACCTCGTAACCATCAGCTAGCTCGACTGCACCTTTTGGGTTCCTTACCTCATGCCCATCTAAATAGATTTCTGTTTCACGTGGCATAGCAGCCCTGAACTGCTCCGGTAGAATGAGATCTTTAATATTTTGTTGCAGTGCAGGCGTAACAGGAGTTAAGCCACAGCAGTCTAGTGCTACTTCCTGTGTGACTTTCTAGCGCTGCTTTCCCCACTAAAGCACTCTGAACCAGAAGGGGTCATTTACTTTTAATGGCTATTTTAATCAAACAACATCATAAATACATCCACCTCTCAAACGACCTGTGACCATGACGATGTTAATATTGTGTGACATCAGGCCCTTGTGCGATGGCAATGTATGATGTTGCTATGTCCACGGGCATCACGTTACCCAACTTGCATTTAGTAATGTTGGCACACAGTTTATGTCCAATCCACTACCATATCCTTTTATTATTTCTTGGTGGAACTAACACTCCCAAACACACATGAGCTTAACGGCGTGGAGCTGACTTTGTTCACTAACCGATGATTAATTAGAGCTGACACTCCACCAAAGCTTTCTCCATAAATGCTCTGTAAGCAGCATGTGACCAGTAACTATTTGCGTCATGCATAACCCAAACACCATTTGATGTTTTTTGATCTCGTAGGCCACGTTTGCGGGGTAACCACGGCGCTAGAGATCACTCGAGTTCTTCAGAGGACGAGGAAGCCGCTGCTCCTCCTTCGCACTCCTCCCTGTCTCCTCCGTCCCTGCTGTCTCTGCCGTCCTTTAAGGACGTGGGCAATGAGAGAGGAGGGGAGAAGGAGGTTTGGGTGTCCGTGTTCCGGTACTTGAACAGAGCCGAGCTGCTGGCCTGCATGACCGTTTGTAAGGCCTGGTACAAGTGGTACGTCACTCTTTTCTTACTCTACAAAACAAAACAGAATGTGTTTTAAGTCTTTGACTTAAGCTGGTGAACAGGAAGCAGAGCTCTGACACAGCTTGTGACTAAACCAATCATGTCTCGCTGTCCTGTGCAGGAGCTGTGACAAGCGTCTGTGGAGCCACGTGGACGTGAGTCGGTGCAGCCCGCTCAGTAACCAGGCCCTGGCAGGCATCATTAAACGCCAGCCCACCTCTCTTGACCTGTCCTGGACACCCCTGGCCAAGAGACAGCTCAACTGTCTGCTCACCAGGCTCCCAGGTACAAACACACACACACACACACACACACGCACACACGCACACACGCACACACGCACGCACGCACGCACGCACACACACACACACACACACACACCGATCCCCTTGTCCCTACATGTCTCATAACAGTGTCTCTCTCTCTGTCTTTCTGTGTGTGTCTTCAGGTCTGAGGGAGTTGAGGGTGACTGGTCTGTCGTGGTCCTGCCTGTCAGCGTTGGTCTCTCCCACTCTGCCCTACCTGCGTCTGCTGGACCTGCGCTGGTGTGAAGGCCTTAAAGATGCTCAGATTAAAGAGATCATCACCCCGCCAGGTCAGTAGCAGCAGAGATGTTTACTTGGGGCTTTTGGTGTTTACGAGGAATCCTGCTCCGCACTGGCAAACTGGTATTTTTACTGGAGTGCACAGAGGTTATTTCCTCGCCTATGTTGGTTTGGTATCTTGGTGACTCGCTGTGCGCCCCTGTGTGTGGGAAAAGCATGGTAGAGGTTGTGGTAATGCCAACCCAGTGACTTTCTGTAATCTTGATGCCAAGAAGGAGAGCATCTCTCCGGTCGGGCCTGCTCCGAGCAATAAATATATATAATACATTTATATATCCCATAAATAAAATTGCACACCGTTAGACACAGAAAACATGGGGGATGGCGATCTGCGCCGTGCTGCTGGGTTCACTAAAATGAAGCCCGTAATCTCCATATTGACCTGTCGTCTCTGTCTGTTCCTGTAGGTTCCGAGTCGTCTCGCAGCAGACTGAGGAACATGGTGACGGTGCGTCTGTCCGGTCTGGACGTCAGTGAGTCCACTCTGAGGCTGCTTCAGCGCCACATGCCCCAGCTGGAGAGACTGGACCTGGCTCACTGCAAGGACATAACCGACTCATCTATCGCCCTGCTGGCAGCAGCCGGGACTCACAGCCGCAACAGTCTCACTGAACTCACACTGGCAGGTGGGTGTTTGAGCACAGTCACTGATTGGTCACATAGCCTTTTATCTAGCTCGTTCAAACTTCTTATCACTCTTCTATCATGGTGCCTGGCTCACCAAGTCCTTATAAAGGGCTGTGACTTAAAAGTGCATACTATCACTATCAACCAATTGATGATTCTTTTAAATCAATATTTACTTTGTAAAATAATAAGTGCATATCATATTTTATGTTCTAAACTATGCAGCTTATTCAGTCTGACACTGTCAGAGGGAAAGATTTAGTTTATGATGATATTAATAGGGATGTGCCGATCAAGTTATTTTGGCCCTGATCCCGTTTAATATCAGGTATCTGCTCACAACGAGTCTGATCCAATCCTTATATTTACATAATATCGATATCTGGCAGTGTGAAATAACTGCTATAGCCGACTGACCTTGACAGACCTTGATTTTCACGAGCTACTTGACCCAAATACTGATTGATAACTATGTTGATAAATAAGTTTGTAAACTTAAATTATTGATATGAATGAAAGATTAACTGGGAGAGTACAATTCCTGAAAGTGAGGTGAAGCGATCCGCTCTGGAGAAATGAGTGGTGTTGTACAGAGGTGGTGGGAGTGATGCCTCTTCTACCTCATCAACAATCTTTGGCAGAGTACAGACACCGGTCGCACACAGTGCTTTAACCAAAGTCTTGTTTTGGATAAGAGCAGTTCCTGACATCTGTCTGTCTGTCCGTCCAGGTTGTAGTGAGCTGACAGACGCCTGTCTGTCCTACCTGAAGCGTCTCTCCTCTCTGACTCTGCTGGACCTCAGAGGCTGTTCGGGGATCAGCAGACGTGCCTGTGACGCTTTCATCTCTGACCTGTCCCACGTGGCCCTCTTCTGTATGATGGAGGAGAAGCTCATCCAGCGCCTGGATTAACACAAACCACTTGTTAGAGCGCACACTGTGGCATGAGTCAGCTGTAAAAGAGGAGGATTCAAACCTGGAGTTGGCTGTCAGAAATATTAAAACTGACCACATAGTGTCTTCTGATACAACACATAAAAAAGGACCTGTTGAGTTGTGCTTTTCCACTGCTGATGGAACTCGGCTGGCAGTGGATAAGGTAACGAAATCACAACAACTCTTATTTTCAGGTGATTATACACTACAGAAAACACAATTATTAATGTTATATTCCATTTCTGCCAACAGATCCCCCCTAACTGTTACACACTGGTCCTTTTAATTATTTTGGGGAGTAAAAATAAGTGAATTCCATGTGTATATATGTTCTTATTTTTTTATGTTTCATTCATGTTAAGATTCACTCAGTCAATTGACTTTGTACATATTTTTCTAACTGTGTGAAAACTTAATAAAATGTGAATAGTTGAACTTTCTATTTGTAGCATTTGTTCAGGAGCTAAAGCATTACATTTCCCATGTACAGACACATGCAGTATTATAAACTTAACTCTAATTAGGGATGCACCGATCCAACTTTTTCAGTCCCGATATTGACACCTGAACTTTGGGTATTGGGCGATACCAAGTACCAATCCGATACCAGTGTTTAATTAATCAGCTGTATGCCTCACTGTGTGGAAGTGACTGGGGTCACTCTGTTAAACTAGGCAGTGCTGATCAAATATGAATCAATATTCTGTTACGTTAATGTCTATTTCTAGCCTCAAATGTTTTCAGAATCATCTTGTAGTGCACAGTTTAGCTGTAAAATGAGAAAGTTTGTGACGCCACCACCATTGTGAAATCTGGTGAAGTAATGTCAAGTTCCGGTCACATGACCGGAGCACAGCCAATAGGAACGCTCTCTCTCTGACATGACTTGTGATTGGTTAAAGTCTCCCATCATGGGCTAGATTTTCTAAAGCCTGAAAACAGAGCCATGAGGAGGTGCAGAAGTCTAGTTTTCTCTCAGAACACTTGAATTACAATATGCTGAAAGGTTATTATGGAATTTTTGCCCAATGATGCCAAATATGTACTGCCTACTGAAGCTTTAAGCATTGATTCCTAACTTTGTAAAACGAAATGTATCAAATAAATACATAGATATAAATTTATTGAATTGTTATTTATTATTAAAATAATAAATTGGACTAAAATAAATATGAGGAATTACAATTCCAAGTGTAAACCTTTTTAATGCAGCAATGTATTGGTCAAAACTTAAGGCCATTGAAAGCGGCTCGGTCAAGCGTCATCAAAGCGTCATTTCATTTTCAATAGGCCTTGAACTTAAATAGGAATTCAAATGACAGTATATAATGTATATAGTAAACAGTTAAATTGAATAGATCAGCTTCATTGTCACCGATACCCGATCCAGCTATTTGAGTCAGTATCGGGCAGATATCCGATAAGTGACAAGATGTATTTTTTGTGATTGGGTGAACTGACCCTTTATCTATCAACAGATTAACCTGCTATTTAAAGATCCTCACAAAGACACAGATGTTCCAATCTCAAAACTTTTATTACAAATCAAAGATTCATTTACATCTGTGAATACACCAGCGTTCTCTGTGAGTGTGTGTGTGTGTGTGTGTGTGTGTGTGTGTGTGTGTGTGTGTGTG
>CAKAOH010036715.1:0-27172 GCA_916701665.1 Sebastiscus tertius | reverse complement strand
GTATGTCAAAAATTCCATGAAAGAAAAGTTATAGTATAGTATGCCAAAAATTTCATGATAAAAAGTCATAATATAGTACGTAGAAAATTTCATGAAAAAAAAGTCATAGTATAGTATGTTGAAAATATAAAAAAAAAATTCATAGTATAGTATGTCAAAAATTTCATGATAAAAAGTCATAATATAGTATGTCGAAAATGTATACTATACTATACTATGACTTTAAAAATAAAATTTCAACAAACTATATTAAAAAAAATACTATACTGTGTCTTTTTTCGACATATGACTATGACTTTTTTACATTTATTTCGGCATCCTATACTATGACTTTTTTATGTGTACTTTGACTTTTTTCGACTCTTTTCGATATACCATACTCTGATTTGTTTAAACATTTTTTCGTCATACTATACTATGACTTTAAAAAAACAATTTGACATACTATATTATTACATTTTTGACATGTTACACTATGATTTCTTTTTAAAAGAATTCTAAATTCTATGCTATGAGTTTTTGTGACTTTTCGACACACCATACTATGACTTTTTTAAATAATGTTCAACAACCTATACTATGACTTTTCGATAAACTATATAATGACTTTTTCATTTTTTTTCTAAATACTATACTATGACTTATGGACATACTATACAATGAGTTTTTTAGATTTTTCGATATAGTATAGAATGACTTTTTAAAAAAGTGTTTGACATACTGTGCTATGACTTTTTTCGACAAACTATACCAAGACTTTTTTTTAAAAAATGTTCGACATACTATATTCTGACTTTCTTCGACTTACTCTACTATGATTTTTTTTTTTTTAAATCTTCGACATATTATACTATGACTTTAAAAAAAATTCGGCATACTATACTATGCCATTTTTATTTTTTCGACATAGTATACTATGACTTTTAAAAAAGTTTTTTACATAATGTGCTATGACTTGTTTCGACATACTATACTATGACTTTTTTTGACAAACTATAATATGGTTTCTATTTTTAAGACATACTATACTAGGACTTTTTTTTGACATACTATACTATCACTATTTATGTTTTCGACATTATACTATGCCTTTTTTTCATCTTTCTTACATATCATACATGATATTTTCAGAGTTTTTCAACATACTATACCATGAGTTTTTTCGACATAGTATAATATGATTTCTTTCAACATACTTTACAATTACTTTTAAAACATTTTCGACATACTATACTATGACTTTATGTATCTTTTTTTGACATACTACATTATGACTTTTTTTGATATACTATACTATAACTTTTCGACATACATATTTTGACTTTTTATCACTTTCGACACATTTGAGCATGGCTTTTTCATGACTTTTTTTCGATATACTATACTATGACATAGTATAGGCATAAGACAAAACCGGGAGTCACAACCTTGTCCTTTTCTTCTTCTGCTGTTTGTACGGTATTTTAGTTTTACTACACTGCTTCAAGCTTATGTCTGTGTCTGTGGTTGCCGCAGCTGTGGCATCTGGCCTCATACCATATGCCAATTATCATCTGTAATGCACACTCAGATGGCAACAAGCCAATCATCTACATGAATGACAGTTTAAATCATATAATAATCATTACTCTTGCGTTTCTGCTTTAGTTATTGGATACAAGTTGTTTCATGAAAGACATAAAACAACATGGTCAACCATTGTGCTACTGGAATCATCACACATGTTAAACAAGCACAAATGGTGACTCCAGCTGCTACATCTTCAAGTAATAATGTCCTCATTTCTCTCTAAACAATAAGACTATGACTGCTGTCTTTGTCAAATACAATGAACAAGAGTATTCAGAGACATGAGCTGCCCGCCATACAGCAACAAAACAATGCATTATGTGGGAAAGTACCACATTCTGGTATCTGGAGGCACAGTTTAGTATCTGTTTTGTAGATATGGAATGCAGATTATGTTTCATTGCAATCTTTCAGGCATTCTGATTACGGCGCTGGTCGATATGTAGAGTATGTGCCAGAAGAAAGGGTTGGAAGCTCCCTTTATCAACCCTATAGAAGCTAGAGAACAAAAATTGTGATGACAAAAGGAGTGACGATAACAAAAATAAATGTATTTTATTTCAGGAAGACGTTTAACAAGGCACAATAATGGTTTTGCTAAACCATATATAATATGTACAAATAGATTCTACTTACTTAACACAGCTTAATTAGTATATAACGTCAATGTCTGAATGAACACTGTTGTAATGCTCTGTAATGAGATTCAAGCTTGACAGCATCTGCAACAAATGCATGATACAACGAGAAATATGGCAGTGTTACATAACAGCCATTACAAGCCATTGGAAAGATAAAATAAATATCTTTTCATGCAGATGTTGAGTGGGAAACTACTGACAGCTTTGAGTCAGAATAGGAAATATATAATATTCATCATCAGCATGTTTGTAGCAAATGCTGCAATTTACCACAGTAAATACTACATGTACTACGTCACTAATAGAGAGGAGCTCAAGTCAGGAATCCCAAAATGTATAGATCAGCCATGTTAAGCAGGAAACTAATACCACTGAGGACAAACAAGCAGTCAGAACAAGCCACTGATATGAGCATGGCGCCCTAAATGTCTTATTTTGTTCAGACGTCATTGGCACAGACTCAAAGGTTTTGATCCTTGACCAGTGTGACTGGGAAGAAGGTGATTGTCAGGATGGAGGTTTTTTCGATTTTCTCATTTTCTTGAGCTTTTCTTGTCTTACCGTCTCACCCTCCAAAGAGGACAGCTCAGATATCCTGTGGAAAAAAGAGCGAGAGGCTCCGACCATTGGGTCTGGATAGGACTGGCCTGTGAAAGATGCAGAGGGAGAAAGATGAATGGAAGACGTAGAAGAAGAAATATTAGGACAAGAGCTATAATATGACATATACTCTGAAAATAAAAAGCACAATATAAGGGGCATTTTCATAATTTTGGGTTCCAGGATTGGGTTTTATCTCTATTTTGTGAGTATTTTGATGGATAGATTGGATGGCGAGCATTTTTCTGTTCTGGAAACTGCTCAGAAACCCCCTTATTGTCAATCTAGGAATACATTAGGAAAGCCATGAATGCTCTTGGTCTCTAGTTTGTGGTTGTGAAGTTTCATGAGGCTGTGATTATCCTAGAAGTCACATCAGGTAATTTTATACAGTGAGGTCAAGTTTAAAAAAAATGGTTTCATTAAAATGAAATGGCTACTATGGGGACTAACATCGTCACACATGAATACAGTTGGGCTCATTGGATCCACAAGAGTCTCTAGAGCTTTACAGTCATGCCCAATTTATGCAATTCCAAGACTGTTTAGGGACCCCGGTATGCAGAAATAGTCAAATACACCATTTTTAGCATAGACGAAATAACACATTTATACTGCATTATAAAAACTGCATGGTTTTTGCCCCAAACTGCATGTGATTATCATAAAATGGGCACGTCTGTAAAGGGGAGACTCGTGGGTACCCATAGAACCCATTTTCATTCACATATCGTAACCCTCCTATTGTCATCCTGTCGACCGTGCAACTTTTGGTCTGGCTTGACGGTTTATAAGACATAAATTATAAATTATTACCCAATTCTGTGTTACACTTTTTTGGCCAATCTCGTTCCAACACATTAACCACAAGTTTTACACTTTTTGGGGGGAATTTATGGTTAATAAACATTATTTCTATGAAATTACACCTAATTTTTGAGTAAAAAAAAAAGCAGAAGTTATTATTTTGACTATAGTTAGTATCAGAGGAACATAATGTCGATGGATTATCACAGACTCGTATATGTCAAAGTTTAGTCAGAATATTCTAAATATTAGAATATAAAACATTTTCAATGGCAGCACATAATGACACCTTTTTAGTCAACTTCATTCCAACTCATTACCGCAAGTTTTACCACTTTTTTTTGTAATTTATGGTCAATAAACTTCATTTACTTGAGATTATACCTCATTTTTGAGTAAGAAAACCCCCAGGAATTATGAATTACTTTCATCCATGTTATTTTGGGGCAGTTAGATGAAAGAACTCCAAATATTTATGATATAATGAAGTTTGAAAACGGGTCAAATTTGACCCGAGGACAACAGGAAGGTTAAGGTCAGAGGTCATGGGACCCCTTTGAAAATTGCAATGCCAACATGACAACCTCTAAAAGACAGGATAGCGGCCAGGCCCACCGTCAGGACGCCGGAGCAGGGGTTTTAATAAGTTGTATCAATTAGTATAAAGTATAATTGATATTTTCATTGTACGGGACTAAATCAAAATACGCGTAAAATAAAAGAGAAAAGTACCGTCTTTGCACTTTAACATCGGAGCAAACACTCCACCTGACAACACTGAACACTCCCTTTCTCCGTGTGACCCCTTGTACCACTTTATTATTATGAACCACAATCAACAAGGTACCCTGGGACTGACAATAACAAGGCGTGGGATCTATGTTTTTTGTTTGAAGAAGGAAAATCCATAAAACTGACATGTTTGCTGCCAATAAATCACCATCATAAAACACCTGTGCAGGTTGAAAGTTGGATTCTCTTTGCTACACAGAGAGGGGCGTTCTGACCTGATGTGTCAAGACCACAACAAATACCTGAGCTTACAAGGTACTTAAAGACTTGGCTTCACGGTCTAAGTATCAAAACAACTCACTCTTTTGATTGTCTTTAACATTCAGCATGTTGTAGGTTGGATAATTCACCTTGGGCCTGCAGAACAGAGGAAAAGCAGAAGAGGCAAAGGTGTGAGGAACAATTGAGAGAACTATTGATTAGCTTGGTCTAATTTAGTTTATAAGGACAAAAAATACCTGCTGAGCTTGCAGTTCTCAACTGGGAAGGTGTTTCTGCCATTGAGGGCTAAAGCGGAGGGATAGAGGATGGCTGGAGTTGTATTCATTTCATATCTTTGAGGGTAGCTGGAAGACAAAATTGAGGACGTTATGAACATATGAAACATAGGGCAGCACATATAGCTGTTGGGATAAATCTTTTGCATTTGGTTTGATTACTTTCTGTCAGCATTCGTCCAATTGTATTCATATTTTTGTTTGTTCTCTCAAATTTTATTACAGGGTTGTTTTACGTACGAAAGTGAAGGCAGCGTGCCATCAAGCTAAACTGTTCCCACAAATGGAGGAGTAATAAATGATTATGATCTCATTGTGCAAAAATAATGATTCAATTTTAGCTCTAATCATAAGCCCTACATGTTGCCAGAATATTAAAATTGAAAAGCAATCAGCTTGAAATCGTCCGTTTGTGACAGACAAATAATGCGTGTCAAAATATTAATTGTCTGGCTACTTTTTTTCTTAGTTCATATTCTTGCAATTCTTTTCATTATGTGAGACAGTGACTCGGTGTAATTACTGCAATCTGTGCAGCTGTCTCCAGAAATGTTGTGAAGAGTACAACTACAACTATACGACTACAGGGCTGAGTGACATTAATCCACTGGTTACCCCAGGGTGAAAGGCCGCCCTGCATGGCTGTGGGAAAGCTCCTTGGAGAGGCTCAGGGGATGCAGCATGCCAGGTCTGTGCACATGGTAGTCTCTTGGCAGCGGAGGAATCACAGTTCTGGTCCTCTCCAACCTCGCACCTCAAAATAATTAGATTTAGCCAATCAGAATAAACATCTCATATAAAGACAATTTTCTAAAAGGATATTTTAAAGGTCCCATATCGCGCTCATTTTCGGGTTCATACTTGTATTTCGTGTTTCTACTAGAACATGTTTACATGCTGTGATGTTAAAAAAAAAAATATATTTTTCTCATACTGTCTGCCTCAATATACCTGTATTTACCCTCTGTCTGAAACACTCTGTTTTAGTGCATTGCAACGGAATTGCGTTGCTAGGCATCAGCTTGGGTCCTTGTTTACTTCCTGTCAGCTGATGTCATTTACATACACTGCAACAGGATATAAACTGGGACACATTTAGAATGTTTAAGTTTAAAACTATGTAATGCTCTAAATATTGTATATTTGTGACATCACAAATGGACAGAAATCCTAACGGCTTGTTTCAAACGCACAATTTCTGAATACGGGCTGTGTGTATTTCTCCGTATATTGAGCGTTTTGATAGTTTAACAGTATTTATAAGGCACTTGAACCTGTTTTATAAAATAAAAGACCTGAAAATCTCACTTTTTACAATATGGGACCTTTGATAAAAAAAATGTTGTTTATGCAATATGGCAAATATCTTGCTTGCAAAAATACTATTAATTCTGATTGCAAAGTTGTACTCGAGTATCAATGTTACACTTGCAGTCACTGAAATGAGACCTGTGCCTCATTATGTGTGATGACAACTCCACCTACTGGCTGTCAGGTTACAATCCAGGAAAAAAAACAACTCACAATCAACGTGCATCCAATTCAATTATTTTAGGTTGAAAAGTCAATTTATTTCTGAGTGACAATATATAAAGAAACTTATAAATAAACAATTACTATTCAACAATACTTACATTGTTTATCAAAAATAAAGTGTCTCCCACTGATATCCTTCTTCAGGTCATTGTTCTCCATCATCAGTCTGTCATCTTTGGCTAAGTTAGGTGACCTACACATATAGGTTGAAGAAAAAAATGTGAATACCACGTAGAAAATGACACATACAGTATACAATGTGTATTATCCTTGGATTTTTTTTTTATGAAATGTATTACCACTAAAACTAGTCATACATACTGTTTTGTTTTTTTTTTTAAATATATATAGATATATATATATATAGAGAGAGATATATAAATAATAATTTGTGCATATAAGAAAAGATAGTCAATATGATTAAGATAAATATGTTAATATTATAAATATATTGTAATTAATTAATTGGTATTTTGGATTGATAAATTTATATTTTGATAAGGATAATTATACCAGTAATTCACTTATATTTCTGTATGACACAGATAAAAGGTAAGAATTATAGTTAGAATAATTATAAATACTAACATAGCTAGACAAATTTCGGAAAATTTAATTAAGAGTGTATGTATGGCTCAATAAGGAAGCTGGTTAATAATTAATAATTGATTTATGGAGAAGGGGTGGGATCAAATAAGTTTATACTTCTTCTCACTTCTTTTGGAATATGTAAATCAAGGCATCAAGTGTTGACAATTTATTTTTCTCATGCTTTTCATTGTATGTAAATACTACTATTGTTTCTGACTGTCTACTTGATGGTATGATCATTCTTTTTATTTATTTAATTTTTTTGTATTCTACATGTTCAAAATAAATTTTGAAATGAAATATATATATATATACATATATACACACACATGTATATACACATATATACACACATGTATATACATTTATACACATGTATATACACATATATACACACATGTATATACATTTATACACACACATGTATATACATTTATACACACATGTATATACACATATACACACACATGTATATACACGTATACACATGTATATACACATATATATATGTATATACATATATATACACATACATACATATATACATATATACACATACATACATATACATATATACACATACATACATACATATATACATACATACATGCATACATATATACATATATGCATATATATACATATATACATACATACACACATATACATATATACACATATACATACATACATACATACACATATACATACATACATGCATGCATATGTATACATATACACATATATATCCTAGGCTATATTTGTTTGCATAGCCTACTGTAGAAGACAGGAGCTAACAGGACACTTAGATAATGAAAATGGGGATCTTGACCTCAGCAACCAAGCAGTCAAAATGCTGACACACATCTTACCCTCCAACTATAAAGCCGCTCACCAAGGTTGTCCAGTCTCTGGACTCTACAACAGAGATGTTCAGCATTAACATCAACACACCGTTAAGATAGCAGCATGATGATAATGCATATAACATAGAGCCGAGTTTACTCACTGATCAAGGGTTGTATCGCAGGCAGTTTCCTCCTTGCTGTGTGGTTCAGTCTGACACCCGCTAGTCCTCCACCAGCTCCCATCCCGAAGCTCCTGTATGCCGGGTATCTGTTAGCAGCACCAGGGCCGCAATTTGAGCTTCCCTGCGATACTAAAGCCTTCGCGGTTGGTAGCGACGCATTAACCTGGTATGTCATCATATTGGAGCTGCCATACAGTAAACTGTTTTAAGACATAACCTGGTTTATAGAGCAAATATGCGACACATGGCCCGTTATAAAAGGCCAAAAGCTTGACATCACAGAGCAGCAATGCTAGGCTGCAGCTCACTGTGTCACTATGGTGACTGTAACCGAGTCACTGCGTCACCATGGAAACAGGCTCATTCCTTACCCAATATTAAAGTTTTATTACTTATACAATAGCTTATTTTTTCCTTTAATACCACTTAAATGTTTTTAAATATCTACTTTCAATGTACAAGGTAAGACAGATATTATATATATATATATATATCTGTGTACATTGTCATCCACTTGTCATTTTAAGGGTCAATATGGGCTCATAATGACCCTTAAGATAAGATAAAATGAACCTTTATTAATCCCAGGAGAGAAATTCAGGTGTCAAAGCAGCAACATCAGCAAACGGAGTGAAACACAGGAGGTAAAAAGGTATACAAAATTCTATTTAAAAAAAAAAAAAAGATATAGAGTGAATGGGTGATCATAATGTGTATAGTCCGTCAATTGATAAATGTAGTATGTACAATAAATAAATGTAATATGTACATATGTGCAGTCTATAGTGGTATATAGGATGTATAGTGTAAAGTGCACCAGTGGTTAGAGTGCAAGATGGTTGCAGATGGTGCATGTTTAAGGTTCTTAAAGTCCTCATAGTTCAAATTTATAATGGATACCCTCTGCTTATTACTAAATAACAGATTATATGCATGAGATGACACATTGCTGAATGAAAATGGCACACAATGACAAAAACAAGGTAGTATTTTTTTTTCTTCCAGGTCTTTATTGTACATTTTGAGTCCTTTGAAAACCTGAAAAAGAAATAAAATATATATATAAAAATGGAGAATTTAAACAGGATTAGCAGATACAAAACAATGTGCAATTGATTAGGTTAACAACTAAGTACAATGCTCATTCTATGCTTCTTCTAAAGTGTGGTTATGGGACATGTATAGGCATATCAAGGGGACCTTAAATTAAATTTTGGAAACTATATAAACAGCTGTTACCCTGCACTATATTCAGTTTTAACAGTTTTCTTCATCTCCTTGTATTTTTTTACATCGGTTATATTTTTTTGTACTTTGTACCAACTTTTTTATTGCCTTTATACCAACATGTTTCGCACTATGGAACTGTGATGCTGGAAACTTGATTTTCCCTCAGGATCAATAAAGTTACTATCCATCTATACACTTTTTATTGTTTGTAACACACTCAAAAAGTGACTGATATTTCCATTAAAACACATGCATCTCCCAGTCCCATCTATGCCATTGATATTAATGTCACATGTAGAACAAACTTTATGTATATGTAGTAAATGATTTGAAGATTAATGGCCAAGGTGTGGTTTCAGACATAATTGGCTTAATTTCAGCTGGTTTTCACCATAGTCGATAAGATGGGGAAAAAAGATTGTGCATCATTAACCACACCTAATGAGTCATTTATGCTTCCTAGACCTGCAATTTTTCCTGGAACTCACCATAACCTTTAGTTCATCCTCCTGATCATTCTGTTGATCTGATCCTCCCTGTTGCCAGCGTCTCCTCCCTCCACGAAGTGTGTGGTCTTCTTGTTCATGCCACCGCGGGGTGATGACAGCTTGAAGGGCCACAGGAAGTTGTTGGCGGGCTTGAAGTTCTTTCCAACTGTGTAAATCTCATGGATGAGATCCTCAACACAGATGATGCCGTATTTGCCTGCAGATCAAAAAGCAATGGGCTTAATTAGTTGAACTGCACAAGCGCTGGTACACACTTTTACTTAAAAATGTGAGATGTCAATGAAAGCAAGAGTTAATAACTCAAATATTACCAACATTTCAACTTTAAACAAAGTTATAATCCAAGTTTACCAGACTCTTAAAGCTCAACATACATTTTAGCTTGTGACACCAAATTCCATAAAGGGCTGAACCAAATAAGTCTGATTAGCAAGGGTAAAAGTCTGCTGTCAACAACTAAAATACACCCTAATGTTCAAGTCACTGCTAGACTGGCATGTGGTTTCAGACTCAACTGGCTTAGTTTTCAGTTTTTTTTTCACCAAGGTCGATAAGACGGGGAAAAAAGTGTGCATCATTAACCACATGTAGCACTATACCTTAATCTAACTTATGTTGTGATTCCATTTTTGAAACTGTGTGCTTTGTAGAAGCAATAAATAACGCTAAATACCTTAATACTGCCATGATCAAGACCTTGTCTTATCTATGATTAAGAAGCTCAGATAGAAAGCATACCCAATTTCCAATTATTAGTCCCTCAGAATAAAAAAAGCCAAAGGTTACATGAGGTTTTCTTCTAGAACAATCTTCCCCTCATAGATGCACCTGTATACTGTGCTATGTACTGGTATTTTTTTTAAAAGAAAAAAAAGGTATAAAGTTTCCATACCGAGGGCCTTCTCCACCAGAGCGTTGTCTGTGAGGGCAATGCGCTGTTTCCTCATCCTGCCATGGCCACGTTTGTAGATGAGCTCACGCACAGACTTCAGGTTGGGGTATCTGGGGGAAACACAGGTTGTAACAGGTCATGAAATGAGCTCAAATCAAATTTGAGCAATGTAGTTCACAACATAGGAAGAGTTGCATATAGGGACCAGAGGTGCTTAAGATTTCAAACCCTAGAGACCAGTTTAGCAGCAGATCTGACTGAACACACACAGACAACAGATGAGCAACTGCAGATGACAGAGCACCTAGTGTCATATTTATCATGTGTTTCACCTCACAGTAAATGGAAGTGTCACTAACCAGCTATGTTATATGAACAAGATATTTACAGAAATTATGAAGTTACGTGGTATTGGAATCAGCACTCTGATGTAGACTGGCGGTATGGGGAGCACATCCAACCAACACACTCAAACACATTGGATATAATGGTATATTGAGGCTATACAAAAGCAAAGCAACACTGGACTTTTAAGGTTGTACACTGGTGACTGAAAGGTATTCTTGCAAAAAGCAATGTGCACATCTATAGCACTGTGAAGCTTTTTCTTTAATAAAAAGGTCAGGTAAATCTTCTTTTACAGCATTACTTAGCAGTGTCAAACATCTAGATCAGATACATTTTTATCTTTTACTCGTAACAAGCCAATAAAGCTATACCTTTGTATAGCCATGTCTTTACCTCCTGCAATTACATTTGACATCGGCCTATTTTATTGTAAATTGTATAACTACTTATTCCCTGACATTTTAAGTAAAGCCAATAGCCCTACAACAGCAGCATTAAATTGTTATAATATTCTCTAGGGGGTTGAGATAAGACTTCTTTTTAAGTTCCCATGAAACTGCTAGCAGACTGCCATTTGATTATGCATATTAATACATTCCCTGAAAGACAGTAAGCTAGGGAGGGACTTGTCACGTACATTGATTGCTATTTACAGAAGCTAATAACACCGATTGTACGTTACGCACCCCCACCAAATTTCAGATTGACAGTAGCTACTAGCTCAACATGGAGGACAGCCATGAGGACTCCTCACCACCACCATCACCTACACTAGTGAATTTTACCGGTGAATCGGACAGGGATGAAATAGAGGAAAAAGACATCCATGAAGAAATTGTTTTTTGAAGTTAGGCCATACATGTACGAGCCGAGATCTGAAGCCAGTAGTGCAGATGAATGAACATTTATAGTTTTCCAGGAAATTACTATACATAAATGACCATTAAGCCCTATAAACCTATAAAACACCTCATCATTGTTGAGCCAGATACTGGCGTTTAGGTGACAACCAGCGCAATACATATGATATAACGCCATTTTTATTTTATGGGAACTTTAGAGGAGGACAACATAGGAGCATATCAAGGGTGTCATCATTGTGGCTCATCTCCAATTGGAGAATTGTTACAACAGTCCTTGTTAAAACTTCTCGCCTTTCAAAGACATTCACACAACTAGATGTGTTTTAATGAATCCAAACCAAGAACCTCAGAGCAATCAAGTTAATATTTTCTCAGAATACAGCACACTGTGTAGTACCCATTACTATCATGGAATGTGGTTTCAGACAAAACTGGCTTAGTTTCAGTCAGTATTCACCATGGTCGATAAGATGGGGAAAAAAGTTCAGCATCATCAACCACATTCCAGAGATGAAGCATTTATAGTGACTAGTAACTGTTAATTTCAGTACACAATAACTTGTGTCTCCATCATGAGCTCAACATTAAGTTTTAGCACCAAGAGTCTTACCCCCAAGCGATGTAAGGCTCAGCGATCCTGAGCATGTTGATTGAAGCCTTGTTCAGCCTGACGAAAACGCCATTGAAGATCTGGCGCAGACGGAGCAGCTGCAGAACTTTGCGGACCTTGGGGCTAACACCATTGATACTGGAAACCAAATGGAAACAATAATTAGCGTATAGCTTAGCATCAGTATACAGCTTTCTCCTCAATTCAATTGATTGTGGTTTCAGAAATAATTGGCTTATTTTGCATATCTTTGTATCACCATGGTCGATAAGTCGGGGAAAGAAGTGTTCATCATTAACCACATAACTAACATTTGCACACAGTACAGTACATTTACATGGATTGCTATATTAACCAAATTTTGACATTAATGAATGAAATTGTCTTCTAAACAGCAGCCCCTATATATTAACCTTAACTGGCTTGTAACAAGAGGTTCAACTGTTTCACATGTTCTATCATATACCACTACAAATAGATCAGCTTGAAGCAGTTACTGTAGTACTAACATGCATGCAAAACATGGCCACAGTAGCAACAAGACTGAATACTAGAGGAAACCTGCAGCAACATGGAGAAGGCATTTTCATCAGCATGTGAGCAGGAACACATAGCTGTTAACCAATCCATGTCAACAGTTTGAGCTTCATGTATTGTTGGAAATCTAGTAACCCATGTAAATGTTAATGAAAAGGTTTTTAACTGACAAGCAAGACAATTCTGTCCTTAAGATAGACTGTGGACATTACTCACCCCCTGATCCTGACAACAAAGGCCAGTTTGGGCTCAGCTGGCACATAGAAGTTTCCCACTTTGCGAGCAGTACGGCCCAGACGGATTTCACGCCTGTACATCGTCCTGTACTCCTTGTGGTACTTCTCAGCCCTCTTGTAGATCAGTTTCCTGGTCACTTTGCGGGCCTGAGGGAGGATACATTAAGAATACATGCTCATTCAGTACAAGAATTAATGAAGTTACTGAAACAGATTGCTGTATTCATTGATGGTTTTCATTAAGAAAGATGTTACAACCAGCGCAATACATGTGTGATGATATAACAACTTCTTTTTGATTTTATGGGAACTTTAGAGAACAACAGAGGAGCATATCCAGGGTGTCATCATTGTGGCTCATCTCCAATTAGAGAATTGTTACAACAGTCCTTGTCAAAACATCTTGCCTTTCAAGACATTCACATAACTAGATGTGTTTTAGTTAATCCAAACCAAGAACCTCAGAGCAATCAACTTAATATTTTCTCAGAATACAGCACACTGTAGTACCTATTACTATCATGAAATGTGGTTTCAGACAAAACTGGCTTAGTTTCAGTCAGTATTCACCATGGTCGATAAGATGGGGAAAAAAGTTCAGCATCATCAACCACATTCCAGATGTGAAGCATTTATAGTCACTAGTAACTTAATTTCTGCGAATATACTCTACAATAGAGTTGCAAAAATATTAATAGACGTTTCTTTTTATTTATTACTTAAAGGCTACATGCCTGTTATTTATAATGTTCAAATGGTTTAATAAAAGGAGTTTGTGTTGAATTACATGGGATTTATTGTTGTTTTTTTTTTTACCGTGGTACCGAATTGGTATCAAGAATGGTATTGGTATCGACTACTAGATTTCTGGTACCATGACATCCCTAGTCACTATGTAAACTATGTGGACCCCAGGAAGAATAGCTGCTGCTATGCAAAAGCTAATGGGGATCTAAATAAACGAACAAACTGCCATATTGAAACGCACACCAACATATAACGTTAGTCCAATCACTTCGTTGAACAGCCAAATACACACACAAGCAATGCAAACTTACCTTCTTCTCAGCCAGCAGCTTCTTGACACGCATGGCCTTCATGGTAGCAAAGGCCTTTCGCCTTTTCAAAAGGCTCTCAGGGACCGCCGGTACTTTTTTTCTGATGACAAGACATACAAAAACTTCAGCACCAGATTGGGAAACATATTCACAATATATCTGGTATCCTTCATAGTTAAACTACCATGATGAAACATTACCATCGCCTCTGGTAGCTGCTAGCTTGCTAACCTGTCATGTACCGGCTCCCATACATACTCATTTGAACGCTCCTTATAACTCTATTTAAGCATTAATAACTGCATTAAAATCTACATATTCTAACAGTAAGCATTTAACTTTGTTATCCCTTTAAAACACACAAACTAGCTACTTCTTTGAGTGCATGGGGGCTGGAGGAGAGACAGCCATGTTGTACTACTACGGCTACACACAAGACTCCATAAAAGTGATCATAACAACAATAAGAGTCATACATCCTGAACAATAAAACTAGGATTATGATGTACGCAAACTAAACAATCTATCCACGATGTAAAATTAACAACGATGGCTGTTTTAACAGTGGATGTGCTTAGATTTTAATACAGAGGAAGACACTCACTCTGCGTCCGCCATTGCGTCCACCGAGAAAGAGAAACTTCCTTCTGCGCATGTCCGGGTTAAAGGATTTAGGACCCCACCGGGCTGTCCTTACAGCTGCCTGCAGGATCCAAGAGTTTTATTTGCCATGTGCACCCAAGTACATTGGAATTCTGAGCAGTTCACACAGAGTCAGCTTTAAGAAAAGAAAAAAAGGTAGAAAAGGCTCAAGGTAATTACAGTACAAAATAAGTAACACATTCAACTCAACACAATAAATAAATAAATTATTAAAATATAAAACGCCCTCAGTGTAATCAATAAATAAACTGAACTACTCTCTGCATAGGAACAATACCCCCAGAATACAAATATACAGTCTATATACGCTCCATGACCATGTTAAAAGAACTTGTAACTCTCAAAAATATTTAAAAAAGAAATAATTCATATATTTCAGAGAATTACACAGTGGAAGGCAGCATATTGCACAGTATTACAGTCCATTCAGTTCAGGTGTACTGTGTGTCAATAATGGTATGGAGGTGAGGTGTGGGGTATTTGTGTCCCTCTTTAACGTCCTTTGCCACCAATCTTATTGTAGCTAGGAAAAACTGCCTGTCTTATAAATTTGTTTTGTAAGCCAAGCGTTAGCCTGCAGAAGTATTCTAAAACAATTTGAATGTTATCGTATTTTTTGATAAAAATGTGGCATCACGTTTTATAAATTTACTTATCTTTTTGTGTTTTGGGTCCTTTCCTTTTTCCTTTTTTTTTTAAATAATTTATATATATATATATATATATATATATATGTTTCTTTTATGTTTCTATCGGATTGAATTAATTTCATTTAATTTAATTTAAAAATGTATAATTTATATTTTTTATATATGTGTATATATGTATATATATGTGTATATTTATGTATATGTATATATATGTGTATATATACTGTGTATATATATGTGTATATATATATATATATATATATATATATATTTAATTTCAAAATTTATTTTGAACAGGTAGAATACAAAAAAATAAAATGAAAAATAAAGTAAAAGAATGATCATACCAACAAGTGGACAGTCAGAAACAACAGTAGTATTTACATACAATGAAAAGTGTAAGAAAAATAAATTGTTAACACTTGATGCCTTGATTTACATATTCGAAAAGGAGTGAGAAGAAGTATAAACCTATTTAATCCCATGGTCCCTTCTCCATAAGTCAATTATTAATTATTAGGGGGCGGGGAGGATATCATTGTTTATATAAATCATATATCATACATTTTCATTTGTTTTATGTGGAGAGCTACAAACAAACAGGCTACAAAGCTAAAATTAAACTAACTTTACAATGGTAATTCTGTCATCTGTGACCATATTTGTCTGCACAAAATTCTTCTGAAACAAGACGGTCCACTTTACGTTTGTGACTCTACCTTTCCATTTTTTCATGACACAGGTGATGGTTATGCACTCGCTGAGCCGGCAGAGGGAGCAATCACTTCATTTTGCAGACGAGGATCATGGAGCGTCTGAAGCTGAAGCGGGGCAAGTTTCATTCCCTGATCCTGGATCTCACTGGGAAAAAAGATCATCTAATTCAGGTTTCAAAATACAGGCAGTGTAATGCACAGCAAGGTTAGGAACAGAAATATGTTGTAGACTGACTTTAAATTCTATAAATTTGTATTTACATTGGCAAAAAGTCCAAATGCATCTGTTAAAGGTGCACATTATAATTTGATTCAAAAGTGAGACCCAAGTATAGTTTTTGCTATACTGTACTTGATATATTTCCATTTTGGCTACTTTAATGCTTTCTTTTCTCTTTGCAAAATATTATGCAAATACTTGTATATGCAAAATCAAATACTTTGCCTGTAAAGCAAATGAGCCTATAGGCTTAAACTAGCATGAAGGGCTTATAGTTTTCCAACCGAACAGTAATAGCCTATCCATCAATAAGTTATTGTTCTGTAAGGGACCTTCAGAATAAAAAGCCCTACTTTGCTTTTAATACTACATGTTGCTGGGCACTTTTTTTAGGATTTTCACTGAATGCAATATTCACATTTTGCATATTTAGGATCTGAAGATCCTTCCAGCAGTGGTTTGGTCCCCCCAGACACGCCCCCTAAACAGGGGCAAACCCATCATAAAGGCTGCTGCAGGACGTTACACAACGTCGTAAACGTGCGTAAAATACGAAAAAAAGTATTGCAAACCGGTGAAAAACGTTTTGACATTGGACGCAACCCATGCCATGTTTGTAGGCCATCATTTTTTTAACCATAATTATCTTCATGTTTGGAATAAGAACAATATATGCAGTCTATTTTCCCATAGAATCACTATTGCCAGCCTTTTTACGCACGTCTGGGTGCGTATAGCCTCTACCTATCATCAAGCCACTTTCACTTTCAGCAATGAGCACATCGCGGTGGATTATTGTCAGTAAATTGCTGTGATAGCCTTCTTGACTACTGATTTAAGATTTAATTTCAATATTGCGTAAAAAAAACAGCTCACCTGACAAAAACTCGGAATATTGTTTATAAGGAACAACTATGGTTTTGCTTTTTTTTCCATGTATGGATGGACATTGACCTGGACTAGGATGTAGCCTGGTTGTTGGTGGAAATACTCAGCATCAGTATATTCAATGTTCCTGAAATCATACTTCTAATAATCAAAAAATAGGATTAAAACAATAATAATAAATCAAGACAAGCAGGATAGTTAATCTGACATCTGTGCAACTGAACTAAAGCCATTTTTTTATTATAAATAACTTTAAATCTAATAAAAAAAAAATAGAAAAAAAAACAAAAACATAAAGGTTATGAAAGCTTATATCTCTAATCTTCCTTTGGGACATTGGAGGGAAAAAATCTTCTAGGTTACATCACCACCTCTGAGTGTGTAATGTATGTATGGACTCCTCATTCTGACAGGCAAAAATAGAAAAAATTGAAAAAATTGAAAAAAAAAAAAAAACACATAAAGGATATGAAAGCTTATTCTCTAATCTTCCTTTGGAATATTACATTGGAGGGGGAAAAAATCGCCACAGATTAGTGTTAGGTAAAAATGTTCTAGGTTACATCAACTCTGAGTGTGGAATGTATGTATGGACTCCTCATTCTGACAGGCCAAAATTTGAAAACAATTGAAAAAATAGAAAAAGAAAACATAAAGTGTATGAAAGCTTTATTCTCTAATCTTCCTTTGGGACATTGGAGGGGGGAAAAAATCGCCACAGATTATAGTGTTAGGTAGAAATCTTCTAGGTTACATCACCACCTCTGAGTGTAATGTATGTATGGGACTCCTCATTCTGACAGGCCAAAATAGAAAAAACTGAAAAAAACAAAAACATAAAGGATATGAAAGCTTATTCTCTAATCTTCCTTTGGGACATTGGAGGGAAAAAAAATCGCCACAGATTGTAATGTTAGGTAAAAAACTTCTAGGGTACATCACCACCTCTGAGTGTGTAATGTATGTATGGACTCCTCATTCTGACAGGCCAAAATAGAAAAAATTGAAAAAATGGAAAAAATGGAAAAAATGAAAAAAATTGAAAAAACAAACAAACATAAAGGGCATGAAATCTTATTCTCTAATCTTCCTTTGGGACATTGGAGGGGGGAAAAAACACCACAGATTAGTGTTAGATAAAAATCTTCTCGGTTACATCACCTCTGAGTGTGATGTATGCATGGACTCCTCATTCTGACAGGCCAAAATAGAAAAAATAGAACAAATAGAAAAAAACAAAAAAAAACATAAAGGGTATGCAAGCTTATTCTCTATATTACATTGGAGGGGGAAAAACCACCACAGATTAGTGTTAGATAAAAATCTTCTCGGTTACATCACCACCTCTGAGTGAGTAATGTATGTATGGACTCCTCATTCACATGACAGGCGCTCAATCCTATTGGGTCCAGCATTGATGGGAGGACTGAATAAATAGCGCGAGAGAGATGCGGGTGAGGATGAGATGAGTGGAGGAGCAGCAGCAGCAGCAGCAGCAGAGGAAGTGGGAGGCACACACAGTTTCGTGGCTCATAACTCACCGCAACTGGACTCTGACTTAGTAGCTCTCTTTTTCACTCACAACTTGTGCTCCTTTTTTCCACCACTTTTGTGTGCATGAGCGTTGTTAGCTACCTGCACTGTGGTTCAAGTTTACTACCTATCTGCTGCACAAACAAGAAGGGAAACATATATCCCTGCGCTTCTTCTTCTTCTTCTTCTTCTTCTTCTTCCTCCGCTGCTTATTTTCAATTTCCGTCAAGATGATGATAATTATCGCCGAGTTCTTCGTGGTCATTCTGAAGGTGCTCTGGGCGATGGTGACCGCCGGTGCTAAGTGGGTCGTGCGGCCGAAGGAGAAGAGCGTGGCCGGACAGGTGTGTGTAATCACCGGCGCTGGAAGCGGCCTCGGGCGGCTCTTCGCCAAGGAGTTCGCACGGAGACGAGCGATACTGGTGCTGTGGGACATAAACAGCCAAAGCAACGAGGAAACGGCGGAGATGGTGCGGCAGATATACCATGAGCTGGACACTCCCATTACCAAAGACGGTAAAGTCTGCTTTCTTCTTTTTTTAGTAGCAAGTTATAGGATGTCATCTGTGTTTTTTATGCATGGTCAGCTGTATGTGGCTTGTCTCATAGGTTGCATTCTGTTTTGCTTGTGCAGTGGCAAAGTCTCAGTATTATCATTGCAATGCATACACTGATATGTTTCACGTTATGTGCATGGCAGACATCTTTTGCACACAATCTCAGATTTTTACACACAAGTCTGACTTCTAAATACTGATATATACTGATTATTTTCCAAAGTGTGCAACATTTAGCTGAAAAGTGACAAATTGTATTTCAAGGAAGGATGAATACACTGAAATGTTTCACATATGTGCACACAATCTCAGATTTTTACACAAGTCTGACTTCTAAATACTGATTATTTCCCAAAAAGTGTGCAACATTTAGCTGAAAAAGTGACCTCAACACACATCCTAATCCCTGAATATTTCATTCATATGCACACTACTAACAAATCACCAGTATTTTAAGTCTTTAAATCTAATTTCTCTTAATAATTCAGCTTCATTAGCTACAATAACTGCCTGAACTCAGCCTGCTGAACTAACTTTTATCATTGATCACTTTTATCATCTCTTTTTTTCCCCCTCTGCAGGACCTGTTGGAGGTGTAGAGGAGGTCCCTCCTTTCCAGCCGCAGGTCTACACCTATGTGTGTGACGTGGGAAAGCGGGAGAGTGTGTATTCTACAGCCGAGAAGGTGCGTCGAGAGGTGGGAGAGGTGGACATACTGATCAACAACGCCGGCGTCGTCTCTGGCCATCACCTTCTGGAGTGTCCCGATGAGCTGATCGAGCGCACCATGGTGGTCAACTGCCACGCACACTTCTGGGTGAGTTGATGCACATGTCAACTTAGCTGGAAAAGAGTACACTTGGATATTAGGATTTGCAGTTTGATATATCTGACTCAATTTCCATGAGCACAGTGTTATCAAATGTGTTTAAAGTGATGCCAGGTCCACAGGAATGTTTCCAGTCTGTCTTTTCTATTCATAATCTCATCCTTCTGTGTTGCCAAACTCAAGAATTAAAGGTGTGTGTCCTGCAGTATGACCATAAATAGTTGCCTTTGCATGTTCAGATTTCAGCTCCGCTTAGTTTCATTCTGACAAATGAAAGTCACGTGTTTGGCTTCTTAAGTCTTGCCTTCGCTGCTCCTCGGCAGCCCCCCCAGTCGGTGATGATCCCCGTGGTATGTCAGCTCTTCCTCCTCCTCCTCTCCTCTGCCGCGCAGATCTGCACAAATCTGACTTGCGTGATGGAAGCAGGGGTTTCTGTACGCGGAGCTGGATCTGTGCCGGATCAGCTCACCACATTTCGTTGGCAGGCAGTGATTTGTTGTGTATCCGATTTTACTCTGGCTCTGTTCCTCGGGGCCTTTTTCAGTGTGAATACTTATCTGAAAGGCTCCGTGGACTTGATGGAGTGAATATGCTGCACTTTAGATAAGCATAAGCTGCAGCGTTGGACAGGCCAGGTGCTATCATAGCTTTTTGTGTGTGTTTAGGGTGTGTGGAAAGACGATTGGTTGCAGCCTGGCAATTAGAAATCCATTGAGAAGCGCAAACCTCACTGATGGGAATGACAGTTTAGCATTTAAACCCCTCTCCTCTAATCCAAAATGAACAGCCACCTCGGTGGGACAATTTTAGTGATTGTGCACAAATTGATGTAAAGGCTTGCTGTGATGTAAATTACAAGGATTGAGAATGTGTCCTTTGCCTGGTTGGCATAGCTCTGAATTGACCATTTCATCTTTAATTGTATTTATATTGAGCAGTGTGTCTAGTGAAGCGGATGATGCTCATTTTGAGACTTTGGCCGCAGGCTCCTCTTTTTAACAGGGGACTGCATTCTCAATGATACCATGAAACCACAGTGATTTGAAGCTCCCTAATTGAGCATGAAAATCTCTTGTGTTGTCAGTCAGACAGGTTGTGTGTTTCCTCCTTTAATGGACGCTCCCATTCAACTATTCATGTGCCTCTCCGCTGGCCATCTCCACATTCTTTTACATCCAGGATTTAGAGTCGGGATCCAGTGGGTTAGGTGGCAGATTTGGGATTTTTTAATAGGGTTCTGTGTTTGTGTTCTCCCATCTGTGTTTGTGTTCTCCCATATTCTGTGGAGAGCGTGGTTTCTTTAGGAGGTGGGGGGTGGCAGATGAAAGAAGGACTTAATGAATGGCGACAGCCAGAATGGAGGATGTGGTTCATTAAAGACACAAGCTCGATGAATAGAGCTTAGACTAACAGGGACCTGTCCACTTTCCTCTCTTACACAAACACGGTACAGTTACTCAATGCATTCAGGTGGCACATTACACAAACCTTTTGATTTTGTTTTTTTTCCTTTCTGAACAACAGGCTTTTAAAATGGCTTAATTGTGGTTTATGACTCAACTAATACCGCTCAGTTTAGGACTTAGTCATACAAAGTTTGAAGTGGATTTTAAACCTTGTTTATTTAAGGTTCGTGCTTTCAATGCGTTTTATAGAAAACACTTAAGGGACATGACAAAAGAGGAGTTTGTCTATTCTGAAGGCAAAGATTGAGATTAAATCAAACAGCCACTCGGCTTGCTCCGCCTTGTCATGTCTTATTTTTTAAAATACTTCAGCAGTTAACATAGTTAGTCTGCATTCTTCTTGAGGGGTGTTCATCTTATTCAGCTTGTCGAGCGTCACTATTTGGCAAAACATCTTAATGAGTTTGGCCACTCGGGGAGACACAAGAGAAGCTATGTCAACCCCCAAAACTTCTCAGCCTCCCTCCATTTATCCCAGCCCGTTATTGAAATTTCCCACCCAGTTTCTCAAGAGCAACATGCAGCAACAGCAGGTTCAAAGCTTTTCCCCTACATCTAAAATACACCAAAAGGCCAGAGTTCATATGAAGAAAGAGAGGATATTTGTGTAAGTTCACATTTGTTGCGTCAGTGTAGTGGGGAAAAAAAAAGCCGGGATGGAGACATGAGCAGGAAAAGGATGGTAATTGCAGTGTGTTTGTCTGCAGACCAGCCAGCCCAGACCCCACACTTCTTCTGTCCTCCTTCCACAGGCCCCTCTGACTCCTTCCAACCTGATCTGGAGGCAGTGGGTGCAGCTGCATGGCAGTCAGCGGCCAGCGCTGTTCATCCGGCTGTGCCCACACACACACACACACACACACACACACATACGCACACAAACAGCTATGATTCAGTCTCTTGTTCCTTTTAGGTTTTTATGAAGCAGGGGGTCATAACATTTAATTTGTTTGATGATGCTGTGATTAGTCCAGCTGGATGTTTGAGCCTCAGTTTTTTAGTCATGGCAGGGTAGGGGAGGTGCAGTCATCTCAGTAAGTGTCACCAGAGTTTGTGTTTGAGGATTAGTGTGTGTCTAGTGGAATGACATGAAAGGAAATCATCCTCCGCATCTTGAGCTGGTTATCCAACAGGTGGCTCACGAAACAATAAGCAGCGATTCCCCTCATGTGGAAATCCTACCGCTCTCGTGCAATTACATGAAAGCGCCGAGCGCCTCGACAGTGACATGGCGGGAAAAGAGCAGGGGTAAGAAAAGAGGAAGGAAGGCAGTGCCTTCCCATCCACAGGCGAGGCGAGAGGGTAATGGTAAGCTGCTGCTGACCCACTTTATCTGACAATTGGTTTCTTGTCTGTGGATCAGCTTGACAAGATGCCAGGCGACAGGAGCCAAGTTCTGCAGGCCGCATTCCTGCTGTAGTCAGAGAAAGGAGGCAGCCAGGCAGAAGGGTCCTACTTGACTGGTTTTATATGGGCCCCTCCTCCGGCCTGGTGCACCTGTACCGCTCACTGGAGCTATCCGCGGCTGCTCCCATGTTGGGTCTCTCCCTGAGCGTGTACCTGTTCACATCTCAAGGGATGGGATTAGACGGGTAGAGAAAAGTCGACAAATCCATTTGAACATGAAAATCTATCAAGAAGTTGGCATTTAGGGGACCAATATGTCATCTTGTGAAATACGACTTATTGATTTTTATCATACTGTACTTCTATTACAACATTCATACATAGCTTTTATAGCTACAGAGTGATTAGTTATAGAACATTTCTTTAAAAAAAATGTGTTAAAAGCTGAGAAAACTGGAAAATGTATGTGAAAATTGAGTCTTTAAATAATGAAACAGGCCTTGGCCAGCACAAGTTCTTCAGGTAAAACATTCACAGGTGTGATTTAGTGAGTCTACAATGTGACCAAATGTACAGAAGCTCATTGTGAACCAATTGCGTCAATTCAGTTTTGGGATTCTTGGTGTTTTGTAGTGCACTAACCACTACTTCCTCTCTGGCCTATCGATGTGGTTGCTTTCTAAGTAAATTGGATTCCAGTTGTACTGTATGACCAACAGGGGGTTTGAGGTTTAGTCAACTGTAGCAGAGGCTTATTGACCAGCATGGCCACCACAACATGACCAATCTGCATCCATCATCCCTGATGACCTGTAAACCCAACCCACTCAAATTCCATGATCTGTTGTAGGATCAGACGAGCTCAGGCGGTTCTCTCCCTCGTCCAGGGAGAAGTCAGCCCAATTAAATGGCCATCTGGTCCTACGCAAAGGCCAATATTTTGTTCATATTCCTGTTGGTCAGGCGCTAGCACTAATGCAGCCTGACACCCCAGCTGCAAGAAGCTTTGTGTGGCTTAAATGCTCCTGGGGGCACGCACCAATTAGGGGGTGCGAGCGGGCAAGGCACCCCCACATAGGCCAAGGAGGCCCGGCTGTGTCAGCGGGTAATTTAGCGGAACAAGGGAGCGTTGAGACCCAATTACGGCGGCTCTGATGTAAGACACGAGCCCCTGGTTGCCTTCACACATTTTGTGTCTGAGAGGTCAGCGGGGGTCATACCCACATGCCAAAGCTGCCATGAGAAGCAGGACATCGCGGGTGGGTAGGAGAGAGAGACCGGGACGTTTGGTTCACGTACAGCCCCGTCCTCCAGCTGAGGGAACCAGCCTTTTTCCTCCATCAGCTCCAGTTATTTCCAGCAACACTCAGCAAAAATTGTCCAGTTGTATCTGAGTGCTGGCTTTAGCCGCAGAGTATCGTGCCAGATCAAGTCATTCCCTGCTCTCTTGAAAGTTGCTGTGGGAGTGGGAAACTTTGGCTCAAGTCAGGTACGGGCATATCTTAAGTTAATGCTTCATTTGCACGCAACGCTCTACCTCATCCACTGCCATTCTGGCTTGCAGAGGCCTTCCTCAGCTTTTGCCCAGGCCTCGTGTTCTCTCTCGCTCCCTCTCTTTGGGGCCCCATCATTTGATGAGTTGAATATTGCAGCAACTTGAAAATTTATGTCCTGAAAAAGTGCAGATGTTTGGAGCCGAGTCAGATCAGTTATACTGTAGCGTTGCTGTAGAATAAAAAAAAACCTCAAACGGTGAAGTCATCTTCCTTCACCCCAGGCTTTCTCTGCGTAGAGCTGACTGATTCCTTCCGGTTTTTATTTATCACACAAAACGAGCACAAAGATGTTGATATACAGACGTAAAGCCCAGCAGAGATTACACTAGAAGTCAGTAGGTCCGATGCAGTTAATCTCTGGTTGCAGTTTTAATGAGGCTTTTCCTCCCCTGCCAGTGGTTTCATGGCTGTACTACCTGGTACCATGCGCTCTCTCTCTGGCTCCGTGCTCCCCTCCAGCACATGTTTACAAAGGAGGCTGAATCATTTCTCTGGCCAGGCTTCCATACTGTAACCAACCAATGAAACTGTTACCTTTCATTTATATGACCACAGAATTATTGGAAGCTAGGAATGAATCTGTCAGACGTAATAACAAACGCTCACCCCAATTAATGTCTCAAAATTGCTCGCAAAAGAAACCCCCTCCAGCGGTACCACATTTTCTTTTTACATTACATGCTGTAGCCAGCGTGTTATTGTGATAAAAAGATGTCCTGTGTTTTTTTTATTTGCAACCTCAGTGACATTTTAAAAGGAGGGTGTTGGAGGCTACATTGTCCTTCACTATGGCAGCGCACATCTCCCTTGAATAGATCTAGCAGTGCTACCAACAAAAGGCCTGCTGGTTGTTTGTAGACCTCCCAGTGGGAGAGCGATTGGTCAGTTCCTGTCATTGCCGTCACATGTCACACCTGCTGATTGGCTCATGCTGAGTCCAGAGTCAGCAGACGGGCAGAATGAGGAATGGATCCATCGGTTAATCAAGCGCTAACTCGCTCTGAATCTCCTCCACAGTCGGGAGGGGTGGTGGTTGCTCTCTTCTCACCACCTCACTAACTCACTAACTCTCGTTGCACTGGCCGGTGAAACCACTCTCTCTCTCACGTGGCACTCCGGTGAAACTCTTTCATCTCGGGGAGCTCATCTCGCCGCCGATTGTTCCGCTGCTCGGGCAGGGCGCAAGGCTGTGCCGGGTAGACGAGAGGCTGAATTGTATTGTTGTTGAGTGAACGGAGGCCTATGATTGGTGTTGTCACCAAGTCTTTAGAGCCGGGCCCAACGACGGGCACCAGATCTGTGTGGGAAAAGAACAGATTGTACTGCAGCGCACACACACACACACACACACACACACACACACACACACACACACACACACACACACACACACCACGTACCTGTTTGTTGAGTGAAAAGGGGAAAACCCTCATCCTTTTCTCCCTTCAACATCTAATTCACACCTACCACAAAGGAAAAAAAAACTTTTATACTTCCAAATGCTGCACCTCCAGTGCTCGGTCTGAATCTGTTTTTTTTTTTTTTTTTGTGCGTGTTATGAATTCTCATTCAGACGCCTCTCTCTGCATCACCATGGAGAAGAGGGGGAAACAGATGGAGAGGGGGAATACAGAGAGGATCAAAGGGCTTTGGCACAGACAAACTGCACAAGTGAACTAACCTTCCTCTTTTTTTTCTTCTTTGCCCTTCTGTCTCTTCTGTCCTTCCCCTCCAGACCACCAAGGCGTTTCTCCCCAAGATGCTGGAGCTGAATCATGGCCACATTGTGACGGTTGCCAGCTCCCTGGGTTTATTCAGCACAGCTGGAGTGGAGGTTAGTATCATACACAACAACACATACACATCCCATCGTTCCCACCATACAAAACCAGCGCTTTTTCTCCGAAGCCCTCAGCGTGCCAGCTAGCACACTGCGGCGGGGGAGGTTAGGCCCCCTTTCTCTAGTTGTCCCTCCACCCGTTAAATTAAGGGACACACATGAGCATTGGGGAGCCTCTTATAGATTCCTCTATCTGCAGCAGTGGGGGTGTGGGGCCCCTATTGGGCTCTGGCCCCGGGGCCAGAATGAGCTGACAGCTCCCCAAGGGACAGAGACATCTTCATCACTGCTTTGTGAACAACTTGGTGCTCGCTCAGTATTCAGCTCACAGCAGCTTTCAATGGATAAGGTTTTTCCTTCCTATAGTTTTTTTTCTTCTTCTCCCCCAGCACAGATTCTTTTTGTTATTTTAATGCATATTAAAATATTAAGTGGAGCCATTTATCTCCATAACCACAGAGGGAGTAAATTGGTAGCCCTCCTAGAAGGTTTTTATTTTGATATTTCAGAGAACAGAGTTCTCATTTATCCCGCTGGCTGAGAACGGTGTCATTTTCAGAT